>JAPWLS010001546.1:0-50805 GCA_028551675.1 Tineola bisselliella | reverse complement strand
TATATCATGGGTAGGCAGTAATTTGTATGCACTTTGACAATATTAAAATACAAAATACAGTAATAAAATTCAAATTATTAGTTATTTATTATTTAACAACTGTAATTAATTTGCGTATAATGAAACGCAATTTTAATTGACGTTCCAGATATAATTTTCTGCACATCAAAACTATAACCTATGAATTTTGAAATCAAAATTTTTTATATAATTTATTACTATAATGAGAACAATGTAAATTACTCGGTCTATACGTGTGTTGTTGCTTGTTGTCAAAACTGTTTATGTGTGTTTTGCCTCGAATTTAGTATTTTATTTACGTAATAAACTCTAAAACTTTTAATTTACAGTCTACTTGTTATTAACAAATATATATTTATTATTAAACAACCAATTTAGATACAAAATGTCGGACGTTGAAGTTGAGACTGCTACAACATTTAAAAAACGCAATATTCGCAATAAAGGAGGAAGAAAACGTAAAACTTCCAGCTCAGAAGGTAAATAAATACTAAAAAATTATTATACATTAATAAAATTAAGTTTAAAACATTAGCAATACCATAAATTGTATAAAGGAAATTTTGAGGTTATATTTCTTTCCTTTTTTGTATTTTCTTTAATTTTTATTCTCTAATAAGATGTAAATAGGTTATTGAAATATTACGACTGTTAAAACATTCAGAAGAACAAAAGAACTCAGACTCCGATGATCAGACAGTGGTGCTACCAACTAAGAGACCACAGAAACACAATCCCAACATTCAATGCACAGGTACTGCTAAAAAGAAGAGGAATTCAGATGACAGCGACATTGAAAGCAGTGATGATGAAAAGGTAAATCTCAAAAATGTCTATTTTATAATTCTTAATCACAGATACAACACCCAAGAGTAGTTTGAACTGTGACAACCTGGGGGTTACTTGGGCATATCCGAAGTTTCGTAATACGGCCATCACCTCTGTGGCTTACGTGAATTTTGACATATAAGCCCGTAAAACGCGGGATTGGAAGCCCTAATCAAATAGTACACACATACATAGTGAGGCCTTGATTTTGTTTTTACAGTCAATCAAACAAGAAACAACACTATCGGTCCAACAGCAGAGAGAGAATGCAACGGCTACGTATGAATTTGACACGGAAAAGGACAGAGACGCCCAAGCTATATTCGAAAAGGCTCAGAAGATAAACGAGGATCTGAAGGGGCAGGCCGATGATAAGGTTTTCTTTTATTTAGTCTTATTTAAACTGTTAAGCTAGACCAGCGGTTGTTAAGTTAGACCAGCGGTTGTTAAGTTAGACCAGCGGTTCCTTAATATAATGAAAAAAAGCTGATTTATATTTATTTATTAATAACTATCTGCTGCCCACGACTATGTCTGCGTAATTATGAAGATATAAAGTAGAGATGTTCCGACTAGTCGGCCACTAGTCGGTAAAGACGACTATCCGGCTTCTTACTTTGTATATATTTCTCAACAACATGTATGTATTACTTCTTTGTAAAGAAAATATATTTATGACATTTATCGAACAAAATTAGTATCTTAATTAGAAAACAAATTAACATAATATTTAATGACATATATTGCAATTCTGCGTGATGATATTTGAAACTATCGTCAAACTAGTGAACTGTAAAACTCAAAAAACTTTTTTTGTTATTTATATTTGTCCACATGTCAGTAGTGACTGAAATTGCAGCGAATCAGCTGTAAACGAAGCGTCACGGGAATCCCCTAAACCGTAGTCGGCTTGGCCGATTAGTCGGCTTATTTACAACCGGCTAGTCGGCCAAAGTCATAATCGGCACATCTCTAATATAAAGTACTATGAAGTTTAAAGATGTTTCATATTTCAGTCAACAGACAATGCCTATCACATTTCTTTAATAAAGTGGCACCTAATCACAAAAATTCAAATAGTTTTATACTACATATATAAAAATGACAGACGGAAAATAAAAATAAACATAGAAAAATTCCAAGTAGTAGTCAATTGGAAACTATAGTAAAAAATAATATATATATATATATATTTTTAAATAAAAAGTATCCTATGTTACTTGTAGTACCTCCAAAAATATGTGTACAAAGTTTCATGATGATCGGTTAAGTAGTTGTTGCGTGAAAACGTAACAAACAAACTCACATTCACATTTATAATAGTACTTTTTGGCAGTATTTTCGCCCTAGGCCTCCACGGGGCACACTTTGAGAATCCTTGAGATGGGTTGTTATACAATTTTTATTATACAGCATTAAACTTGTCTAATGTCGTACGATTTTATTCAGTAAAGACTTTTTACTATTATTTTATTTTAATCTAGAATTATGAGAGCTTTGCATTGTAAGGGAAGCTTTTAAAATGTTTATTATTATTAACCCGTAACTGTGGACACAGTCTTGAAGACCGCAAGCGTTTTGTAATTTTCATGTTTTGATTAAATATATACTAAGTCGTTAATTCTGATACCTCTAGGTAATAATTTTAGACAAACTGATGTGAAATAATAGTGTAGATTAAAATGGATTAAAAATATAATTATCACAATGCATTGTGGCAATCAAAAGACAAGAAGAAACAAGAAAGATGACACTGACAGACTAAACGTCAAAACCTCAAATCTTCTTAAATAAGTATTTTCGGCCTGTAGAAATGACCGTCACATAATAAAAGTATTAATCATTATAAAAACTTGAAATTTCGTAATTAAGCTTAATCTAAATATATATAACTCAAAGGTGACTGACTGACTTAGTGGTCTATCAACGCACAGCCCAAACCACTGGACGGATCGGGCTGAAATTTGGCATGCAGGTAGATGTTATGACGTACGCATCCGCTAAGAAAGGATTTTGATCAATTCTGCCCCCAAGGGGATAAAATAGGGGATGAAAGTTTGTATAAATCTTCTTAGATTTTCGACTGACTGAACTGAAAGATTGGAGCTACTATGATGAAGACGTCCGCTTAAATAGGATGTATTAGTTTGAACCTGTCAATACCTAATGGAACGAACTTAATTAATAATAATACTTCTTAACGCGAGCGAAGTCGCTGGCAAAAGCTAGTTTGTAATATAGTGGTCAGTGGCAGAGGCGGCTCGTCCTAAAGAGCGCTGGTGCAGTGCACTCCCACGAAAATTACAGAAGTAATCTATATTTCTTCATAATACATACTATCCTTACATTACATTCATTCTATTCTACTATGCCTATACAATAGTATATTATATTACCTATATCTACGCCGCTGTAATATAAGTTCTGTAATTTTCGTGGGAGTGCACTGCACCAGCGCTCTTTAGGACGAGCCGCCTCTGGTCAGTGGTATAGACTAAAAGAATCTCCATGGTTAAATGTTAAATTTGATATATTGTGAACTCTAGTAGGCTGTGAAATATATAGAATTTAGTATATATGTATATCTTAATTACAGATATATAGAGGCATCAATAATTATGCACAATATTACAAAAAACGAGATACAGCAGCCGGGAATGCTAGCTCGGGTCTCGTTAGAAAAGGGCCTATAAGGGCTCCAGCTAATCTGAGAGCTACTGTCAGGTATGTCAAGTGACAATTCTATAATTTAATTTTGACATTTGAATGACTATATTTTTTATTTGATTTGATTGTTATTTTGATTTAATTAATGAATTATATTTTTTTTTTGGACTTAATTGTAAATAGTTTTGTAATGTTAGGTTAGGTTAGGTTACCCAATAAATAAATAAATAAACTGTACTTTAGAAACTGTCAGATGACAGTTTATTTTGACAGCATAAAAACCATTGGGTCTTATTAATATTTAATGTCATAGTTTTTTTTTTAAATTGTATCAATAGTGTACAATTGTATTCACTTGTAACTTTTCTTCATAAATATGTATGTATTGTGTATATTTAGTTATTATTTTCTTCACATTGCACCAAATATCACTGCTCACACCGACAAAGGTTAGCTGGTAGACAATGCCGATAGCATTAAGCTCACCTATGTGAAAAAAATATTTATAAAGAATTTATTTATTTATTTAAAATATAATTGTGTCGATGCTTTCTGAGATACTCAATACAACAACGAAGAATCTACACAAACAAACTATGCACAATGACAACTTTAAATCGCTTCGTAAAATTGTTTTTTAGATTCTATCACATGTTAATAGAATCTTACATATTTACTTAAATTGTTGCTGAAATTTTAATAATTAAATACATATTGTAAGAAGCTACAGTAATACCCCGCTTTACGCGACCCCGTTATGCGCGGTTTCACTATTCAAATATCGCGCTCAATTGCCCCGCATTACGCGAAAGAGTGCGTATAAACATAATGTAGTCATCAACTTCTCTATGGTCGCGGGAATTTCAGTTAACGCGATTTTTTCCGGAACGTATCCCTCGCGTAAAGCGGGGCATTACTGTATAACTGAAACTTAATTGTTATTACACGGTTGATATATTTTTTTTGTATTTCAGATGGGATTACCAACCTGATATATGTAAAGATTATAAGGAAACTGGATTCTGTGGTTTTGGAGGTAAATAATTTTAACTAATTTGTATGGAACATTTTTTTTTTATATTATAGTTGCAAGCTTGATTATGTCGGATATGCTGGGTGGGGCATGGGTAGCTCCCATATTTCAAAAGGCTGGTAAAAGAAAACTATATTTATACTAATATATAAAGAGAAAACATTTGATTGTTTGTTTGTATGTATTGAATAGGCTCCGAAACTACTGCACCTATTTGAAAAATTCTTTTACCATTAGAATCCTACATTATCCCTGATGGACATAGGCTATAGAATATTTTCAAAAACGTTTTCAAAAATGTGAAAAAAAATCATTATATTGCGTACGCTGCGGAAATTATTGACAATAGAGCAAAGAAAGTTTTAGAAGCTATCTATCAAGGGCGCGGTCGATCTCACAGGCACAGCAATTATAGGTTCTAAGAAGTTTTTTAGTTTTGAGTCTTATTTAAAAGGGAAAACCAAATTTTTCTATTACTTTTGTATAAAATTTATTTCTAAACATTCCAATAAAAAAGATCGATTTTGATATTCATCTTAGATTTAATTAGAAAAAAATTAATCATCAATTTTCTCAATGAGCCCGTCAAGCACACCGCGCCCGATCTAAGGAGTTTTTGAGGGGCGCCTGACGAAGGGCTAAATCTAATATTAGTCACAGAATTGATTACTTCTCTCACGTTATAGACAGTTGCAAATTCCTCCATGACCGTTCGGACTACAAGCACGGTTGGCAGTTAGAGCGCGATGAGGTGACTCCGGCAGATGGAAACACGTCGGACACGAATTACGAAATTGACAGCGACGATGACAGTCTACCCTTTAAGTGCTTTATTTGTAGAGAAGGATTTACTGAACCTGTTGTCACTAAGTGAGTAGTAGACCGATTAGTTTTTTTTCTAGTAGACCGAATAGTTTTTTCTAATAGACTGTATAGTTTTTACTAGTAGACCGAATACTTTTTTCTAGTAGACCGAATAGTTTTTTCTGGTAGACCGAATAGTTTTTTCTAGTAGACTGAAGTTTTTTTCTAGTAGACTGATAATTTTTTTCTAATAAATTTAATTTTGATTTGATTTATTAACTTTCTCAAGGTTTGTTCTCTGGAATAGATAGCTTCTTAGTGATAAAGCCCCCATCTCTTTTATTTATTTTAAATTGTCCCATTTTTTTAATAATAAATAAATAACGAAAGGAGTCGTCTGCCTTATAGACAGCAAGTGTACATGATGACTACATTTATTTTTACATATTTTATTTTACATAATGTAGAATGAAAACTTATTTTCAGATGCAAGCATTATTTCTGTGAAAAATGTGCTTTGAACAATTATAAAAAATCCACACGGTGTTTCATTTGCAACACACAAACTGGTGGTGTGTTCAATCCAGCTAAAGAGCTTGAGTTGAAGTTGAAGAAGTTAAAAGAAGAAGAAGAATTGGGTGAAGATGATGAAGAAGATGATGATGATTAAGATTAATAAATGTAATTTAAATATGTTTTTTTAATTAATGCAGGAATCATTTTATTATGTAATTATATGTCATACAATCATCCAGTACTGGCAGTCGCTGCTGCACTCGTGGTTGTTTGCGTACACCCATTTCCACTAATACGCACACATACCTAAAAGAAACAATGAAATAATGTATATTTACTTATACGTACAAATAGCGCCCTGTGGGCTTATCACGAATTTAGTCTGGTTTTCGAATCGAGCTGTCACAAGTAAAACGGATCCGTTAGCAATCGGGATCATGAATTTTTACTAACGACTAACGAGCACCAGCAATCTATCAAATGAACGAAAGATCGAGACGTTCGAAAATTAACAAAAAGTATCTAAAATATTGTAGTTCCAAATCCGCACGCGGTGGCGCTGCTCAAATTTCCATACAAATCGCTTGAAGCGAACTCGGTTCGAAAACCAGACTAAAATTCGTGATAAGCCCACTGTTCTATTGGCATCAATACAAGGATTTATTTTTAAATAATAATAAATAGATTCAACTAGGAATCGAACATGAACCACTAGTGCTAACCACTTCTATCGAATGCATACTTCGGGTTAAATTTATTGTAAATGAAATACGTACACTTTCATCGGGATCAAACTCGAACCCAGGAGCGCACCAAAGCTGTACCTCTACACCGAACGAACACAAATAGTATGACTCGCAAATAGTTGGATGTGGCATATACCCGAAGAAGTCAGGTGGACATATCGGTTTCGACGTTGTAGTTTCCGTTTCAATGGTAGTTGTCTTTATGCTGGTAGTTTCTGGTCTGCTGGTAGTTACTCCTACGCTTGTTAAAGTCACTGATTCGGTCGATGTTGTTTGTGTACATCCATTACCAGTTATGCGAACGCATCTCTATGAATAAATTTAAAATAGTAGTTATTATTGTTTTAGTTTGTTTAAATTAATATATGTTAATAATCCACCATTTTGTTATTTTTTAATAATTTGTAAAATAAATACTTAATTTGAAGTTATTTAAAATTAATAAAATAAAGTTAAATAATTCACCCTTACATTTTCTTCGTGGTCAAACTCGAACCCTGGAGCGCACCAAAGTTGTACCTCTACACCGAACGAGCACAGATAATATGACTCGCAGATTGTTGGATGTGGTATGTATCCAAAGAAGTCAGGAGGACATATTGATTTTGATGTTGTAATATCTACTTCAGCAGTAATTGACCGTACACTGGTAGTTTCTGGTTCACTAGCAGTTTCTTCTTTACTGGCATTTACTTCTATGCTTGTGGCAGCCACTGAATCGGTCGGTGTCGTTTGTGTACATCCATTGCCAGTTATACGAACGCATGCCTATAAATGTATTGAATAACGCTTTTGAACAAAATATTTAAATGAAACGGAAATAACGTTCTATATTCAGAACGCTGGCACTAAATTCTACTGCTAGTACATTTGTTTTCTTTGAGATCGAATTCAAACTCAGGAGCACGCCATAATTGTACCTCTACACCGGCCGAGCACAAATAATACGACTCGCAGATTGTTAGATGTGGGATGTAATGTAAATCTGGGGACATTGACTTCACTGGTTTGCTGGCAGTTGATGATATCCAAACACATTTCTAAAAGAATTCTTACTATCTCAAGTTTTTTAAACTCCGAAATAATTTACAAAAGTGACTTAGCATTTTAACTTGAAATAAAACGACGCAATTATATCATCATTAAATGTGTATATTTTTCTTTAAATTATTCATAAAATGAGGTAGATGCTACATCGATTGCATTCCTAATGCTTTACACAAATATTTTTTTAAAATAATCCCTTGAATGAACTTCAAACCCGATCTTGTAATTCTAGTTGACTACATCTGAAACCAAAGATACATTTAAGAAATACATTTCATTTATTTTTGGGAGTCAAGCAAGACAGCTAAAAGTCAAAAGAATTGAAAGAAAAAATGTAGACTATATTTAGTGAAACACATTTACTCTGAATTTACGATATCTTAGCAAGAGAAAAAAATTCATTCTACCTTCCCTTTAAATACAAAAATAACTTACTTAAAACACCATATTCTTTTAAGAGAATCTAAAGTTTGGTACATCCCAGCCCATTGATTTTAGTGCATTTCTGAAAAACAAAACATATATTAATTATTTCTTAAACCTATATTCACTGTACTGCCGAGCAATCTGGAACTTCGATTCAGGTAATCTAGTAACCAGCATTACAGTCAACAATCAGTATAAAGCAAATTAATACCTTTAATTTCTCCACACTCTATAACGATTTAACTCACAAACTTTTGTAATAACTATTATATTTTTAAAGGAATTTAAAATCGCTTATACTTATGCGTAATTTTACATTAAAGATGCTGTAAACTAAGTAAAAATTCATCTGACTACTAATATTAACATTATATTGTACAGGTTATGTACATTACATTATGATTGACGAGTTTCTTGTGATTGTTTCTCGTCATGAACCTGAACCTGAAGGGCCAAAGGAAAATAAAGATTTTTAAACACTGTATGTCTTAAAACAATTTATTAAACATCCAAATGATCATATGAGCCGCTCAGTGCACAAAGTGACTAACTCCACTTTTTGAAAATTTTTAAATTTAAGTGTCAAAGCACTTGGGATAGTGATAACTTTTTATATTTATTATAACTTTCCTGAATAATAAAGATTAACACCATTAAACGACAGTTTTTTTGGGCCACTGAATAATAAGTAATTTATTTCAGAAGACACTTTGACTAACTCCATACTCTTATGTAAATCGTTTCAATAACGCAATTCAAATGCACCACTAGCAAGCGTTGAATGATAACAGTTATCAATTTGCAGTTACTGTAAATTTTTTGTCCAACTTAAATACATGATAATGTCAAATTTTAGTGCCTTCTTACCAGAATTAAAGTAAAATGAGTTAGTCAAGCACAGTCTAATTGCCGCAGGATCCCGTACTTGTGAATTATTTTAAAAATAAAGTATAATTGGATTTATTTTAACTTTTACTTTACCAATATTACACGGACTCCTTTTTTTTTTTGGCTGCAGATCGAATGGCGCAGCATCAAAAATAATTTTCGTATTTTCTTTCGACTTAGAAAAAGCTTAGCCTTTCCTAAACTGACCACATCTGTAGCTTATTATAAGCGAAATTTATATGTTTATAATTTCGGATGTCATGAATTCGGTAAAAATATAAGCCATATATGTGTTTTGCCAGAAACTGAAGGATCTCGTGGGTACATAAAAACTTATGCTGCAAACTTTGAAAAAATAATAACATATTCTGATTCGTGTACCGGGCAAAATAGAAATATTAAAACTGTCTTAAGTTTGTTGAAACTTGTTCAAAGTACGGAAATAAGAGCTGAGTCAATTGACATAAGGAAATCTGTAGCAGGTAGGCCACAAAGTATGAAAAATGTAGATCAGCCTTTATTATATCCTAAAGGTAGAACTGTGACAAGGGAAAAAAGGAGAGACATGATGGATCTGCTTAAATTCATTCCTCCTGTTAACCATAATTACTTTAAAAACTTGAGAACAAATCGAAATAACGAGTCCTTACATATATCTGATGAAGAAGACATTATTTATACTGCTGATAAATTAATCACAAATAATACATTATAACAGCACTGTAAACACTCATTTTTATGGAAAATTTGTAATAAAAATATATTATAATAACTAACTTTTTCTGTAATAAAAAACTTAAAAATTTAAATACCTAATTTAACTTTATTACTTTTTTCAGTTGCCAAATCGAATAACTCCACCAGTCACATGAAATATATAACATTTACTGATATAATTTTTTTGGTTATTCTTTCTTATTAATTTTATTACCATTAGATGAAAGCTATATATGTATTTATGTATTCTACAATATATTTTCGAATTTATATTATAAAGGGAATTTTTAAAAACAGTTTACATTATTTCGTCGCATTTCTCAACTTTTTGGTTTATGGAGTTAGTCACTTTGTGCACTGAACGGCTCATATGACGATATATGCTCTTGTGCTCAATAGTATTGAAGCTAACGAAGTAAACAAGAAAATATCTCGATCAAACGATTCTAGGAAACAGTTCTAAAACGAACTGGCGCCACTTCTCGGTTTCCTAACAAGGTTCTTATACACCAGCGGTTCTCAAACTTTTTTGGCGAAGAAAAACCCTTAATATAATTATAAAAAACTGATTTATATGCATTTATTAATAATCATATTGCAATGTAATATTTAGTTGGAATATTTAGATGTAACCTTATAATCTCCCTTTGGTAGGTATTTTTTGCAGTATTTTAGCCCTAGGGTTCCGCGGAACACACTTTGTGAATGGCTGCTATACACTATGAAACTTAAACATATATGAATTTCTAAACTCTACAGTGATACCTCGGCATGGGCGTAGCCACGGTGGGGCAAGGGGGGGGCGCTAGCCCCTCCTTGGCTCTAACCTGTACGGTACCTAATCAAACCTAAAAAACTTAATTATCTAGGTACTAACCACAATATTTAATATCCGTAAGAAAGTTCACACTCGACAGCCGTCAGTCAACACGAAAAAAAAAATTAACCGGGGTAAGAACGCGGATATAGTTTGCTAGTTATATTATTTTAGACTGCTGCCCCACCCTGAGCCCATGGCTGGCTACGCCCATGCACCTCGGCCTTTATAGTAAAATCACACAAGCTACTATTAGCTACTAAATTATATCACAAGCAGACTTACCTTGACTTTAACACAAGCAAATAAACTTACACCAACAAAAATCAATACACTTTTATTCGCGCTCTCAAATACAAATTAAATTAAAAGCATGCTTTCTCAATAATTCCTCAAACTCAACCCGACTCACATCTCGAAACATTGTACATTGTCTTTGAGATACGTTGAGATCCACCTTAGGAGTTCATAATAGCTCATGTTACATTTTAGAACAATACTTGAGCAATTCCCAATTTGAGTGAAAGTTTGAAGAACGAGTAGAGAGTTTACTGTTAATTTTTAAAGCTTTGAAAATTCAAGCATCATCCGCCACCTGTACGTTGTATTCAAAACCAACCGGGTCAGCCGGTTGTCTTTGAAACACAGACCAGTATCGTACAGGTTACAGTGGACTTATCACGGATTTAGTCTGGCTTTCGAATCGAGCTGTCACAAGTAAAACGGATCCGTTAGCAATCGGGATCATAAATTTTTACTAACGACTAACGAGCACCAACAATCTATCAAATGAACGAAAGATTGAGACGTTCGAAAATTAACAAAAAGTATCTAAAATATTGTAGTTCCAAATCCGCACGCGGTGGCGCTCCTCAAATTTCCATACAAATCGCTTGAAGCGAACTCGGTTCGAAAACCAGACTAAAATTCGTGATAAGCCCACAGTTTAGGCTACATTGGTTAGTGCGTATTGTGCCCAACAAAAGGGGCTTATTAAGTCCTTAAACTACTCAGAAACTTACATTTATAACTGGATCAAATTCGAATTCATCTAAACACATCAACTCAACCGGGTCGCCACCATCGCAAAGATAGAAGACATTGCAGATATTTGGATGCGGTACATGGCCTTTGTAACCAATAGGACATATTGAAGCTCGGTTAGCGCTTAATTGGGTGCATCCATTGCCTGTTATTGGTACGCATCTCTGAAAATAATTATGGTTGGCTGATATAGCTCGTAGCCTAAAAGGTTCATATAGTAATCGATGTTTGATTGCATTGAATAGGCGTCTATGGTTTCTGACAGAAACACTACCTACTTACTTACCCCTAATTCTCCGTCAAATTCTTGTCCTGGGTCACACCTGCGTTCAATACCTACACCAGCACTGCAGAAAAAGAAGACATCGCAGTAAATTGGATGAGCCACATTGCCAAAAAATAATGGTGGACAAATTTCCGACATGTCTAAGTAGAATTCTGTTGTAGTTGGGATCTCTTCCGTCGTTCCTGTGGATTCTGTTTCTGGTTCTAATGTAGTTTCAGGTGCCTCTGTTTCTGGCGGTAAAGTGGTTACTGGGCTTTCGGTTTCTGGTGCCAAAGTGGTTACTGGGCCTTCGGTTTCTGGTGCCAAAGTGGTTACGGGGCCTTCGGTTTCTGGTGCTAAAGTGGTTACTGGGGCTTCGGTTTCTGGTGCTAAAGTGGTTACTGGGGCTTCGGTTTCTGGTGCCAAAGTGGTTACTGGAGCTTCAGTTTCAGGCTCTAACGTGATATAGCTATCTGCAGGCACACATTCCTGTAAACATAATTATAGTGAATATCGAAATCGTAGGTAAGATAAGCGAATCATATTTACTCACATCTATACTGGTGTCAAATATTTCATTCTCTTCGCACCATAGTTGAATTGGGGTTCCACCAGTGCAGAGGAAAAATGAGTTTTCATATACTGGATGGGGCACAAAACCGAAAAAGCCTGGAGGGCATATCTCATCTTCAGCCATCTCAGTAGTTGTGGGTTCTTCAGTTGTTGGATCCTCTGTCGTAGTTGGTTCTTCAGTTGTAGTTGGCTCCTCTGTTGTCGTGGGCTTAACAGTTGTGGTTGGTTCTTTAGTTGTAGTTGGTTCCTCTGTCGTAGTTGGCTCCTCTGTTGTCGTGGGCTCCTCTGTTGTTGTGGTTGGCTCTTCAGTTGTGGTTGGCTCTTCAGTTGTGGTTGGTTCTTCTGTTGTGGTTGACTCCTCAGTTGTCGTGGGCTCCTCAGTTGTAGTTGGCTCCTCAGTTGTAGTTGGTTCTTCTGTTGTGGTTGGCTCCTCTGTTGTGGTTGGCTCCTCAGTTGTAGTTGGTTCGTCTGTTGTGGTTGGCTCCTCAGTTGTGGTTGGTTCTTCCGTTGTAGTTGGCTCTTTTGTTGTAGTTGGCTCCTCTGTTGTTTTGGTTGGATCCTCAGTTGTGGTTGGTTCTTCTGTTGTGGTTGGCTCCTCAGTTGTCGTGGGCTTTTCAGTTGTAGTTGGCTTCTCTGTTGTTGTGGTAGGCTCCTCAGTTGTCGTGGGCTCCTCGGTTGTAGTTGGCTCCTCTGTTGTAGTTGGCTCCTCTGTTGTTGTGGTTGGCTCCTCAGTTGTCGTGGGCTCCTCGGTTGTAGTTGGCTCCTCTGTTGTAGTTGGCTCCTCTGTTGTTGTGGTTGGTTCTTTAGTTGTTGGCTCCTTAGTTGTGGTTGGTTCTTCTGATGTGGTTGGCTCCTCTGACGTAGTTGGTTCCTCTGTAGTGGTGGCTTTTACAGTTGTAGTTGTTTGTTCAGTGGTACTTGAAGTAGTGGTAGTCCGCTCACAATCGACATTCCAGGGCCAGTCGCAAACCTGAAGTGTTTAATTTCAATATAAACAACTGGAAGTTACTAACTCAGAAGTGAACATTTAAATAAATAACTAAATTAAACATTATCTATGTACCTGCAAATCAACATTAAAGTAAGTCCCAAGACCGCAGTTCATAAGTATCTTTCTCCCATTACTGCATTGATAGAACTGATTGCATTCAGTTGGGTGTGGTAGCAAGAGGTGGATGCTCCAATCTCTTGGACAACCGTTATCATAGAATGGTCCTCTTGTTGTTGTAGCTTGAGTTGTTGTTGAAGTCTGAATACTTGTTGACACTTGAGTAGTAGTTGACGCTTGAGTAGTAGTTGACGCTTGAGTACTAGTTGACGCTTGGGTACTAGTTGACGCTTGAGTACTAGTTGTGGCTTCTGTTGTAGTTGTAGTCTCACAGTCTACATTCCATGGCCAATCACATACCTGAAAATTTTGTTTCGAAAGTGTGAATTAATATTGGCTATAGAAATAGTTTTGTTGTGTACAGAAAGCAGTAATGGCTTATTTTAACATGATTTTGATAGTAACCGTTTATTAGTTACGGAAAAAAGATTCTATTTTTGGCAATGAAAATTTACTAGCATAGGCACGAAAGGCGTGCGCTTGCTCATCGTTAGACTCTACCGTGACTTCGGAAAGGCGTATGACGAGAAGAAGACCACAAGAAACTCGACAATCATAGTATTATAAAATGGTGTGGTTAGTGTGCTGTGAATTATAATAATAAATGTACATATAAGTCTTGTAGTCGTATATATTAATAAAAAAATATATATTAGTTTCGTGTTTGTATGTTGTCCTGGTATTCTAATGTTGAGGTTGGGTCCTCATAATTATTTTAAATTCCTAAATACCTGCAATTCATTATTAAAGTAAGTTCCAGGTCCGCAGTTCATAAGTATCTTCCTTCCGTTGCTGCATTGGTAGAACTTATCACATGCCGTCGGATGCGGAAGCAAAATGTGTATACTCCAGTCCGTTGGGCAACCGTTGTCATGGAAGGCGCCAAATGTAGGCACTGCTAGCACGGCGAAAACCGCGAGTAATGCAGTTTTCCCTGTAAACAATTTCAATATAGTGAGATTCTAATAAGAATTATACTCTTTATTGCACAAAAATGACTCTGACCTGTAAGGTATCTAATTAAACCTAAAAAACTTAATTATCTAGGCATTAACTACAATACTTATTATCAATAAGAAAGTTCACACTCGACAGTCGTCAGTCGACACAAAAAAAATTAACTAGGGCAGAGGCGGCTCGTCCTAAAGAGCGCTGGTGCAGTGCACTCCCACGAAAATTACAGAAGTAATCTATATTTCTTCATAATACATACTATCCTTACATTACATTCATTCTATTCTACTATGCCTATACAATAGTATATTATATTACCTATATCTACGCCGCTGTAATATAAGTTCTGTAATTTTCGTGGGAGTGCACTGCACCAGCGCTCTTTAGGACGAGCCGCCTCTGTTTGCTAGTTACATATTATTTTAGACTGCTGCCCCACCCTGAGACCATGGTACGTAGATTAGTTCAATACCACTGGCTCTATAATACCACCTCTATAATACCACCAAAACCATAAAATATTATATGTAAAATATACACGTAAATTAATAAATAAATAAAGTCATAGGTTCAACACTGGCACTAAATTTAAAATATATTTAAACAGAAATCAATTATAATAAAAATTATGAAGCAATATTTTGTTTTGTAGACCATTTGGCGCCCCTTTGAGAGTTGCGCCTGGGCATGATTGTTATTAAGTATTATTGTTCAAACTACGGATTTGGAGTATCATAGAGATGAAATATGCAGAGTAGACAAACATGTTTAAATTAAGCCGCGTCTCCTGCTCCTGTTTCTTCCAAACATTACACAAAAACATTCAAACATTGTGTACGGCCACGCCCCAATGTTTCGATGTTTGGAAGAAACAGGAGCAGGAGACGCTGCTTTAGTAATCCCAAATTCCGTAAGAAATTAAGAAAAGTTTAAATATTAGTCTACGTATAATTAGAATTTAAAAATGTCGTTTATGATTAATTAGTTTGATATCAAAAACAACTGTTAAAGATTATTGACATGTGTTTATCTGTAGATAAACACATGTCTTCCGCCATTTTGTCTTTATTGTAATTGAAGAATCATAAATATTGTGCAATTAACAATGCTAGGGGTTAAGTTCAAAACATTAAGGGCGTTGTTACACATTGCGTTCTGCGGTTTTAATATTCTTTTTCAACATGTTTAAGGGCCGTATTCGAGCATAGATTCACTGAGTAGAATTCAACAAACAAAATAGACCAATGACACGCTTGAAAAATTGTTAACGTGATTTTGGACCAATGATAATAATCCATTGCAACTGTCTACTGTCACCTAGCTGTCATTACGTTCTGTTACACGCATTTATAAGAAATCGTTTCAATCGTTACTTATTAATATATAAATAACAGGAAGAAAAAAATGCAAATTAATATTTAAACTGAATATTTGATATATAAGTATATGCAACATATTACTATTTTATTTTGATTACTGTCTAATAGTTGTCGTGTTTAAATATTTATTATGTACTAGTAAAAGTAATGCTCAGGTGATCACAGATGAAACTACGCTCGAAAAAGAAAACTAGATTTATAATAATTTCGTGTTATTCAATTATCCACGAACATCGGGCTTGCTAACTCAAATTCAAACTTATTTATGATGTAAATTGTGCGTTTTGTTATCGAATAAGCTTAACTCGATATGCGTATTAAGCATTCATAAATCAATGCAGTTTTATCATCAGTTTTAATACAAATTTATTGCTTGGTAGCGATCTGGAAGATTAACAGCTCAGGACGACAACATGCGGTAAACCGCGTACCGTTTGAAGAAGCCTTAAAAGATTTCAGAAAGATTAATAAATTGTTTTCACGTAGATTGTAATATATTATTGCATATCTTAATTACAACACGATAATGTCCGATTAAAAAGATTTCGATAATTAATGCGCAAGACAAATAAAAAACCATTTTTTTGACGAAATATTGTCAGATTATGACGTTGTTGTCTATGGTAAATGGATTATTGTTTTAATCGCATTTGTTTAGATTTTTCCAACATATTTCATCCTAAACTTTGAGCATCAGAACAGGGACTGGAAAGTTGATGACTACATTATGTTTATACGCACTCTTTCGCGTAATGCGTGGCAATTGAGCGCGAAATTTGAATAGTGAAACCGCGCATAACGGGGTCGCGTAAAGCGGGGTATTACTGTACTAACATTATATTGTACAGGTTATGATTGACGAGTTTCTTGTGATTTCTTCTCGTCATATGCCTTTAAAAAATCACGGTTCAAAGGCCTAAAAGGTCTATGTGAAAAGATTTTTCCAATAAGAAATTTAAATAGATGCAAATATTCATGTTAAAAATCCTACTCACTTTTACCGCAGTACCAGGACGGGTATTACAACAAAGCAAAAACAACTAAAACACAGTCTTTCTCTTTCCCACTTATGACATTTAACATATGTTAGACAGAGATGTGTAATGACATATGAATATGTCATATAATATATAACAAAATGATATTGCTTAATTAGGTATATTTGCTTCTTAAGTAAGTTTGTATTTTTTTGCTTTGACAAACGTCATCAACAAAACCGTTGCCAAGAGAGATGCCCATCCTATATCTTGGGAACCGAGCTTTTCTCGGACCTGGAACCTTGATAATTCGATTCCGTGGGCCGAAAACCCCCTAATCTGTAACTTTTATGTTTCCGGAGATTCCTGATTACACGTATATAAATATACAAGAATTGCTCGTTTAAGTAGATTAGATAGATACTAATTTAAATAAAACATTACATTACAAGAAATTATATTAGGCTAACGACATCTTTATATTGTTAGTATTCAAATACTATTATTATTTCAACAACATCATAACTACGCAATAAATATGAACTAAAAACAATTGAAAATAATAAAAATTTGGATATTTGTTTTTTTTTTAAATATTAACTTTAGAAGTCAAAACAAGACACTCTGACAATATAAATAAATATATAGCATCTAATAAAAGGTTAACTAACTAAGCATATAGTACAGATACTTAATGGTAGTTGAAATTTTGTACTATTATTATAAAAAAAATAACTCACCGATACCCATAATAACACGAATTAGTCAAAAATAATAACAATCAGAACACACGATTGAATTTGAGGCGTTCTCTTGGGAATGGAAGCATCAATGCAGGGATTATATCAATATTTAGATAAAAATATTTATCTTTCATATCAAATTACCTGTAATTAATCAACTTCGGACATGGGCGGTACAACGAAAATATAATTTACATAGAAACTTATTAAAGATAACTTTATACATAGATTTATTGTGTTTTTCCTTGTTTTACATGAATTATCGAATTACATTTGATGTTTATTTTTCGCTAATTTCAGATATATACATAGTAACCTTAATGTAACGATTTAACGAATTATTCCAAATCCCCTAGAACTGCCCGTAAGAGCTAATGCAAAATATACCTTTACATTACGAATACATTTGTTAAAAAAAAATTAAAACGAATTTTCAATCTTTGCAAAAATAAAAGGAAAGTATTATTTACCTCTATTTAACGAAATCGTTCGCTATAACAGGGAAAGCAGATAGCTAACCTAACCTAACCTCATTGTAACAAATTACTTGATATAACGAATTATTTTCTGATTCCCTTCAGTATCGTTATTGATTGCACTGTATTATTGATTGTAACAACTTGAACAGAAAATAGCATAAATCGGAAAAGTTTGCGATGTAAAATAATTGTCACGTGAAATCCGAAAAAATGCTTAGTATTATTTCTATATACGTATGTAATTGCATGTTAGTAAAAATTACATTCATTAATTCATCAAAATATTAAGATCAATAACAATGCGGGTTTTTATATAATTTAAAATAATCACAAAATAAAGACTAGACAACAGTTAAGAGCCGATATAGCCCAATGCTACCCTCTAACTCAGTGATTCTCAACCATTGTGCCGCGGCACTTTTGTGTGCCGCCAAATTTTGCAAATATATAATAATGTTAATATTATTAAATTATATCATTTAAAAAGAAAAATATTTTTAACATGAATATATATTTAAATCCACAAAAAAATAAATTATTTTATTATTTGCTTTGCAACGCGTTTTTTCTTAGTGCCAAATTATGATGAAGCGGCGTGCATAGCAATAGGAATATGTCTCAAGTCGGCGCATTTTTACGACCAAATATAAATGAAATTATCAAAAAACATCAAGCTCAAATTTCGCATTAAAAATATTTTTTTTATTAGCTTGTAATGAATCCCTTAATAAACGTTTAGTTATTATTGTAGTATATATTAGTTTGTCATAAACTATTTATGCAGTCTGTTGTAGTAAGTAAATAATTTTTATCTTTGCCTTGTTTGCCGCCAAATTTTGAAATCGATAAATATGTGCCGCAACAAAAAAAAGGTTGAGAATCACTCCTCTAACTCCTTAACTCGCGATAGAGAAATCCGGGTTCGGATCTCTCAAAATATTCAATGTACCAATGTAGCTATTTTATATGTACTTTTTATCGCTTATTTATTTTGGTATAAATTAAAAGAATGGTTGCCAGTACCTTCATTATTTATAAATTTATAAAGCCTACCTACAAAATTATATTAGAACTATATATTACATAAATTAAATGAAATTTTAATTATAGGATAGGACGGGATGCTCAAGGTGATAAAGGGATAGATACTACACTTCTAATAAAATTACAAAAATACATAAAAATAAAAAACAAGAACCAAATAGATGTAAGGAAGAGGGGAGATAAAAAAAAGTTATAAAAGTGTTTTGATATTAGCTTGAAATACATTGCTTTCGAGCTTGCATCACTAGCGAAGCCAATACAGTGGGCTTATCACGAATTTTAGTCTGGCTTTCGAATCGAGCTATCACAAGTAAAACGGATCCGTTAGCAATCGGGATCATGAATTTTTACTAACCACTAACGAGCACCAGCAATCTATCAAATGAACGAAAGATCAAGACGTTCGAAAATTAACAAAAAGTATCTAAAATATTGTAGTTCCAAATGGCGCTGCTCAACATTCCATACAAAACGCTTGAAACGAACTCGGTTCGAAAGCCAGACTAAAATTCGTGATAAGCCCACTGTTATAATAAATTCCAAGCAATAACTTGGTTTACTAAAAGTTCAGGCGTATATCTATTTACAGAAGGCACGTGCAGACATGCGCATTGGAGACTTGCACCTCCGTACCTTCCTTATATAGCTTGCTTTGAATTCAGCGCTCACCCGGTCGTGTGGCCTAATGCGCAAGGCGTCGGACCACAACTCCGAAGGTTGCAGGTTCGAGTCCTGCCACGGCCAACCCTAACACTTGACAATTAGCTTTTGCTGTTTTTTTGCGCATTTTTTTTTTGTAATAATAACTAAGTTTTAAACTTTATACACTTTATTACATTATACATAAACACGATAATAAGTTTTTTTTTTTAGATATGCCGAATATTTTGTATTCGATATGTTTGGCGTATTTTTTCAAGTTTGCATTCGGCTGATTGTTCGGTTAATATTTAAACAGTATTATTTTATGACTTACATAATATATAAAAAGATGTGTGTTTGAAATTGATCACACATTTAATTTGAAGAAATCAAATCGATCAGAGTTAAAATGAAAAATGTTCTAGGTATTAATTTATTTTTTAATTATGGAATTATATGAAAATTTTATTTTACTTTCTTTTGAGTTATGTCTGCCACTTTAGGAGTTCTATCAGTTTCTCGAAGAAACCAAATCAATTGGGTCTAATTATTTCAAAAAAAAACTTTATTTCAAATTTGCAATTTTGTTAGAAAAAAATGTTCACGCACATTAAAAATTCTTTGTTTTAAAAGCTTAATGAAGATTGTATCTGCAAATTAAATGAACACTGCCTTATCATCATTTATTCGCAAAATTAAAAATCAACATAATTCTAGTTTTGTTTGAAATCAACAAGCGAGGTGAAATTATAAAGAACATAATGAAAGATTTATTTAAATTAACATA
This sequence comes from Tineola bisselliella, assembly GCA_028551675.1. Taxonomy (NCBI): domain Eukaryota; kingdom Metazoa; phylum Arthropoda; class Insecta; order Lepidoptera; family Tineidae; genus Tineola; species Tineola bisselliella. The sequence goes on along the minus strand of JAPWLS010001546.1, from coordinate 30,300 downwards.
ATAAATGATATTTAAAATTTAAGAGTGGTAAGTTACGATTCTCGAACCGAATAGTTCGGTTGAATATTGGTATTCGGTTAAACCTATACTCGGCGTATCTCTACTTTTTTAGATGTACTTTTTATCGCTCAAATATTTTAGTATAAATTAAAAGAATGGTAGGCAGATTGGTGATTGTACCATCATTATAAAAGTGTTTTAGCTCGCATTACTAGCGAAGCCAGAACTGTTATAATAAATTCCAAACAATACGTGGTTTACTAAAAATTCAGGCGTTTATCTATTTATAGAAGGCACGTGCAGACATGCGCATTGGAGACTTGCACCTCCGTACCTTCCTTATATAGCTTGCTTTGAATTCAGCGCTCACCCGGTCGTGTGGCCTAATGCGCAAGGCGTCGGACCACAACTCCGAAGGTTGCAGGTTCGAGTCCTGCCACGGCCAACCCTAACACTTGACAATTAGCTTTTGCTGTTTTTTTTGCGCATTTTTTTTTAATAATAATAACTATTCACTTATATAAAATGAACATTGTAGTTCTAGATCAGACGATACTAGACAATAATAGCAACTTTTCTTTTGTTTCTTTACTTTTTTTTTTGTATACAGATAAAATTATTTAAATACTTTTAGGATTATATATTATGTTTATAATTTTGTCTTTATAAATTCTTTTGATCGTATTTTTATTTTAAATTAACTATTAAAATATATATTATAAATCATTTGACAAGTACAAGTGTTCCAATAGGTACCTACGGATCATGTTAGAGAATATAAAAACATGATAGTGAACGATCAGAAAATCTATTCTCTTAAGACTGCAGGATACTGATGTATGTTGATGTCACCAGTCCTGACACGTTTATTTACACTGTTCTACTTGTAAAGGCATGTGCCGGCGTCTTGGTGAATAGCCTGACCCTGCATTAGTACTGACCCATTTCATCACCTCAAATTCAAGAAGTGAATCATTAATATCTAAATGATCTGTCACCTAGAACATATGGGTTCAGGCCGAACTAGGCTGTCTGACACATCTCTGTGGTGAGACCTATCAGCTGGACATCTTCAAGGTCTTTAACTGGACTTGCTGGTGGTCTCTCGATTACGCTAACGCGAGTACTAACCGATATCGCTTCGACCTGACTTAAGGTCACGATAGGTTGCGTTTTTAAAAAGAGTTTATTGATAAGAGTGAAGTCAACTAGTAGTCCAAGAGCTGGCACCAATTTTTGGGTAGGTATTTGTGGCAAGCTAAAAACTTGTCCCATGACTCTCCTATTATAGCCCAACACGAATCTGCAGACCTGGCTGGTGAGTAGCGGGGCTAAATCAACCCCTGAATTTCTAAGGATATTTTTTTTATTATTTCAAAAACTGTGTTTGAAGCAATATGCAATTTTTATATGTTGGAGCTTAATGTTTAAAGAATAAAAAAGTGCCAGCTCTCCGACTATAGCTAAGACAAACGTAACTAAATGCTTCTTGCTACTCTTCAAAGATAATAACTTAAAAGTTATTGACCTATTTCCATTTGATAATACGAGGACGTTAATTGGAGCAGTTTTGAATGGGATCCTTTATTTATTTACTAGCTTTTAGCCGCGGCTTCGCTCGCATTTAAGTCATTAAATAAGTATCAGAGATCAATAGAAATGAATCAATATGATTCCAAACAGCTGTAACTATAGTCAGTTGGAAACTATCATAAACAATAATATTTTTTAAAATAAAAAGTATCCTATGTTACTTGTAGTACCTCCAAAAATATGTGTACAAAGTTTCATGATGATCGGTTAAGTAGTTATTGCGTGAAAACGTAACAAACAAACTCACATTCACATTTATAATATTAGTAGGGATTATCGTAATAAAGTTGTCTTATAGTACTTTATTCAAAGTTTCAACATCTATTCTTATGTAACTCGTGTTCACAGAAAATAAGTCTGTCACCCATCGCAACTCTAATATTCTAGATTGTCAGATATGGATATGATAAAGTTATGGATTTTAATCCCAGGAGAAGACAGCGAAGCAAGGGATCTATATATTTACTGATGTTGTGAATTTAAACTATCATAACTAATCTATGACATCGACGTTAGCTATTCTTTGACCAAAACCATGTCGTCAAAATAAAGGCGAGTTGTTTTTTGGCATGATGGTTTACGTGTGAATTAAAATTTTATAATTTCTTATTGAATACTCGACATTGGCAGAAGTGTCTTTAATAGATATCTGATGTCATTAATAAAAGAAGAAGAACAAATGTGGTGTGTTAAGTTCTGTTTGTTAATAAATAAATAAAAATTGTAGATTAATTTAATTAAAAACGTTATATACACATTTGTGACTTGTTTATTTAACAGCTGGTATTTAAAGTCCTTGTGACAACCTTATTTTTTAAGTAATATCAATAAAATTTTAAATATAAGAAGGTATTTCGGTATTTTAGTTAGTTATTATTTGACATTTTATAATTATTATTCGTTTTCTCTCTCTATGCTACTCACCTAATACCCGTGTGGTTGCACCGTGGATCTGATGTAATTTTAATTCTTGTGAATTATGCGATTTATGAATTGTTATTTACTTTTTTTTTCTGAATTAAAATTCAGTTTTTTTTTGTTAATTATTTTATGATTGACGAGTTTCTTGTGGTCTTCTTCTCGTCATACGCCTTTCCGAAGCCATTGTAGAGTCTAACGATGAGCAAGCGCACGCCTTTAGTGCCTATGCTAATAAATTATTTTCATTTCATTTCAAAAACAGCGATTATTTATATCATATCGAAGTGTTAATATAATTTTGTTGGTAGGTGAAATAAATAAATAAAACAATTTTCAATATAGATTTTTATTATTCAATGCCCATAGTCAGGGTGGATCGTGAATTTGTGGGACCTTGGGTTAACATTACTTGGGGCCTGTTAATTGTCATTGTATCTCGTATTGAGGCCGAAGCCCAAAAAGCCAGATCCAGAGAAAAAGGTAGATCTGCCCCTGGATATCAGGGTCTTTTATTAATAATAATAAATAATAAAAACAAACAAATATTTTTCAAAACTTTATTTCAATCAACCATTGCAACGTGTTCTTTTTTTTCTTATTTTATTTTTTCAAAACAAATTACAATACAAAATTTCACTACAATACAATTTAAACTATAATTAGGCCCAATCACACCAAAAAAAAAAAAACAATTTAAAACTAACATTAATTTTTGTACTGTATATTTAACTAAGGTTTAAGCTATTTAGTGCAACCGGGCCGTATAATCACACTATTATCTATAAAATAAGGCAAGCATAGAAGGAATGAGTGTTCCTTGTTAGCATATATTCTTCTCCTTCCCACTTATGGCATTTAACATGTGTTAGACAGAGACGTTTGATCACAAAAGCATCACTATATGAATTTTACGATACTCTTTTAGCTACAGTTTTGCTATGATTACTTTACAAAGAAAACAAATGAATATTTGTTTTGAATGTCGTTTAATTATTAACAAAAAAACGTTTTACAATTATATTCAATAAAGGTCTCTTCAAGAAATAAGTTGGTTAGTATACTAACCATCGTATTATTTATGTTATTACAAAAAAAAAAATAGTATTGCGTTTATTTTTTATCATAAATGAACGAATCCAATACTAGATAACAGAGAAACACTAAAATCATAACATAATAATAACTGTTACCTTTATTTTTGAATAATCGAATTGCTACGTTGAAAAAAAAACAACACTGCACTGGTTTTATAAATAATTGAATTTACCTAACAGTCGCACGTCAGCGTCAAAAGTTCATAACACTCGATCAACAATGAGTTTATCAAGCATCCTAGTACGGCACATAACCCATAGAAGGTGTGTAAATAGATTTAAAGAAATAGAGTACTAACCACTAAACCTGAAAGAGTAGAAGGAATTATTCCTTCTATGCTTGATATTTTCTTTATGCCTTCGCGTGATTACAAGCTTTGTTAAAGCTACGTGATCTCCTACGTGTCGTGAACGTGTCATTTTATAATTAAATAAGAAATTACCAATAAGACTAGAATCTGTTTTAAATTTGAAATAAATAAATAATTTATTTTAAAAAAACTATACATTTTAATACTAGATTTACCAGCTTAAATATACCAATTTCTACCAAAACCAAAAAATTTGTTACAAATATATATAAAATAATATAAAGTTCATAAAACTAATTCTTCTGTTATAAATTAATGAAGATTAGAGGAATTAAAGAAAATTTTACATACAGTAGGAATTTTAATTTGATCTTGCAAGACCAGTCATTTTGACTGCTCTGGTAAATCTAGTCTTAAGTAATACTTGAGTTATGTTTTGAGTTGAGAACGAGAAATTAATTAGTAAATACATTTTTAGGCCACGATTTTTTTTTATTTCGTTAAAAATCAATTACTAAAATGGGCCCCATTGTATACATTTAACCTGAAATTACAATTACTGTACAAACGACATTCTTTCAAATGGATACAGATTGGACTTTGGACTGGAAGAAACAATCATTAGAAAGGGACAACTATATTCTTATCGTGTGTGAAAGGGATGCAGATATCTCCTTCACCATTCACGACACTGCAATCATTTCGCTTTCTATCACTTATATACCTACAAAAACTGTATCCATTTGAAAAATCGCCGTGTATACCTAATGTTTTTAATACTGGACCTCTATATAACAGAGGTCCAGTGTTTGATTCTCCATCAAAACAAATATCAAACAAAAAGAGTTAAGTCATAAATATATCTATCAAAAATCGTGAAAAAAAACCCCCACTATGCCTGCCCGAATCGCATGCACACCTAGGACCCATAGTAAGTCTAGTACCTATAGTAATTAGGCTTAAACGGCCCGACTTTGTTCAGCCCCAGATACTTCGCCTGGTCATCGGTCAACTCCGTAAGGTGTGCGTCAAACGTGGGCAGATGTAAACTAGCGACGTATTCGTCCATTTTTTTCGGTAACAGATACACATCGGCCTGTCAAAGAAAATAAAGCGTAACAAACTCTAAAACTCAAGTTCGTAACTCGAGCGTTTATACTAGAAACGCGCTTGAGCATAGATTTACGTTCGAAATAATCGACATACTTAAGCACAAATTCTACACTCGAGTAATGAATTCGTTTTTAAATACGGGCCCAAATCTATGTCTATACTTAATATTATCCAGAGCAAATATTGTAACGAATTAGCTCAAAAACTACTGGAACGATTTGAAAAATTCTTTCACCATTTGAATGCTACATTATCACTGATCAATATAGGCTATATAAATTAAAGGATCCTTACTAAAACTACAATAATGCAACCCTCATCACGAAATCTCGAAAACCGCTTGATTGTATATCTTCACTACTACGCGAACGAAGTCGCTGGCAAAAGCTAGCTGAGATAAGAAAATATTTACAGTCCTGAAACACTCTACATACCTTATATCTATTAGCAGGTGCGTTGTATAACTCAATAAGCGCTAAAGCCTGTGTTGCCGCTGTAACTGATACCACAAAGGAGGGTAAAGAGGAACAACATAGGTTAGCCAGTCTCCCTTCGGCTAGCAACACTATACGTTTACCGTTTGGCCATATTATATGGTCTACCTGTAAATTAAAAAAAACCTGAACGGTCATTCGACTATGATGCCACGTGAAGTGTCGAAACGCGTCGAGACAAGTTATTAAATGTTGTAGCGGGAATTATAAGCAAAATAATTTTGAATAATTTCCTTTACTCCAAAATAGTTAAATCTGTAATGACGGTAGTCCAAAATATTAAAGTAGCATATTAAATATTGGGCAGTCATTTGACCCGACGCTCTCTCACCTGACTCCTAACTCGTTCCCACAACAGGTCAGGCGTCCTCAGAGAGTGAACATCGACCTCAGTGTTAGAATGGCCCATGTTGCAGACGACACAGCCGTTTTTCATTCGCTCCATGTGCTCGCGAGTCACCACACCTTTGTTCCCGGTCGCCGTTATCACTATATCCACCTGTCTTATCACCTAAAAGGGTGGATTGGAAAAGAGTGGATTATAGTATATAGTTATATATAAAGAGTGGAGCATAGATTCACTGACTAGAGTTCCAAATTCAAAATGTCACTCAGACGTACAAAACAAAATAGACCAATCAATGCTTGTAAAATTGTTGACGTAATTTTTGACCAATGACAATGATCCATTGCAGCTGTCTACTGTCACCTAGCTGTCATTACGTTCTGTTACACGCATTTCAATCGTTACTTTTTAAAATATAAATAACAGAAGGGAAAAAATGCAAATTAATGTTTAAAACTGGATATTTGATATATAAGTATATGCAGCATATTACTATTTTATTTTGATTACTGTCTAATGGTTGTCGTGTTTAAAGATTTATTATTTATTAGTAAAAGTAATGATCAGGTGATCGCAGATCAAACTACGCTCGAGTGTTGTTTTTGAATTCGGGTCTCGAGTATAAAACTAATTGTATTTTGTTTCGAAATAAGACGACACCAATCAAGTAACTAGATATAACGAGTGACATCATAGTTACAGTTATTAAGTGAACGAATGAATGAATAATTGCACTGAACGAGCGAATGAACGAAAAACCTTACCTCATTCAATTTAACAACTCTAAAACCATCCATTGCAGCTTGCAAAGCACATATTGGATCTATTTCAGTGACATATACCTAGAAATAAAACAATTTTTCAGTTGTTTTTTTTTTGTCTACTCTACAACATCCTAAACAAACATACTGTAAATTGTAGCAAAAGTCTCTACAATCTGAAAATACTTATTTAAGAAGATTTTAAGTTTTTGATATTTGTTACGTCACTGTCATTTTTCTTTTTTTAACACTAGATCTACCAGACCAGTCAAAATGACTGGTATTGCAAGATCAAATTAAAATTCCTACTGCGTGTAACATTTTCTTTAATTCTTCTAATCTTCTTTAATTTATAACAGAAGAATTAGTTTTATGAATTTTATATTATTTTATATATATGTATTTGTAACAAATATATACTTTTTTGGTTTTGGTAGAAATAGGTATATTTAAGTTGGTAAATCTAGTGTTAAATATACCTGCATAGAAATAGGCATACAGACTTACAGAACACCCCAAAGCCTTAAGCGCCTGACAACAACCTTTACCAACTTCTCCATACCCGCACACAACAGCCTGCTTACCCCCAAACATTAAATCTGTACTACGTTTCAGTGCATCTATTATACTTTCTCTGAAAAGAAAAAAATAAAATAATAATAATAAATACTTTATTGCTTTAAAACATAATAATAACAATACAACAACAATAGGAAGCAGATTTAGAGCAATTGGCGATCTTATCACTAAAAGTAATTTCTTCCAGATAACCAATTGTCATAGAAGAAGCAGTAATAGTATTGGGCAATGCAATTTAGATAAATAAAATACATAAATATAAGTAAACTAAATATATAATGAACATACACATATATAATTTCAATATATACAAATATTATTCAGAAGGAGATAGGTATAGTGATTTAAGTTTAAAAAACCTCATCTTTAAAAACTACCTCGACATTTATTAGAAGGTAATATAGTCTGATAAACGAATCATTTTTTAAATATTTAATCTGGCAATAATTTTCAACTGTCATTTTGACATTTCCAATTTTAAAATTCGAATGCCGAATTGCTGTTTGTTCGCGCCAACTTTATTTTTTTAGTTATTTACATTTGTGAACCGTGTCTACTCCTCCAACTGCTATTTCATTGAAAAATACGACTGAAAAAGTACGGACTGCCATTGGTTAGCGACCAATTAGAAGCACGAGCTACGAGTCCTTGTTTTACTAACTGATGTTAATCTGCTATACAGTAATGCCCCGCTTTACGCGAGAGAAACGTTCCGGAAAAAATCGCGTTAACTGAAATTCCCGCGACCATAGAGAAGTTGAATGACTACATTATGTTTATACGCACTCTTTCGCGTAATTTAATAATAAATTTGAATTTCGCGTTATTGTGAAACCGCGCATAGCGGGGTCGCGTAAAGCGGGGTATTACTGTACTGTGAAATATATGGAAAGTAATAAAAAGCAATAGAACTTGTTTTCTATGATTGTTAAGAAATTGAATGAAATTGTCTAGTTGATTTTTTCAATGTACAAACGACAATCTTCAAATGGATACAGATTGAACTTTGGACTGGAAGTAACAACTATTAGAAAGGGATAACTATATTTTTATTATGTGTGAAAGGGATGCAGATATCTCCTTTGCCGTTCCCGACACCGCGATCGTTTCTCTTTCTATCGCTTATATACCTACAAATACTGTATCCAGACTATATGTTTACAGACGAAGAAAACAATTTACCCCTCTTTTAGGGAAACACGATTAATTTAGCAGACTATAGGAAAGTGCATTCACAAGTACTCACCTACAAGAATATAAATTATCAAATTTGGTTTTTGTAACAGAATCATTGACGTTCATGGCTGGCACGCACAATTTGCCCGCCTTACTAAGTTGATACAGCCTATGCACGCCCGTCACACTTTCCTCGACAATACCTGAAAAATTCATCACGAGTCAATGTCATTTGGATTCACACCATCATCAATAGCCTCTGTCTTAAACCGTATATAATTAATTGTTTCAGGCGTTACTTTGCGGAAATCCATATTAAAGCAAATTATTTTGCTTATAACTCCCTCTATATTAAGTCGATGAAGGAAAATAACCTCCACCAACATGCAATAACTTGTTACAACGTGTTTCGCCACTTCACGTGGCATCATCAGTGGGCTTATCACGAATTTAGTCTGGCTTTCGAATCGAGTTGTCACAAGTAAAACAGATCAGTTAGCAATCGGGATCATGAATTTTTACTAACGACTAACGAGCACCAGCAATCTATCAAATGAACGAAAGATCGAGACGTTCGAAAATTAACAAAAAGTACCTAAACTATTGTAGTTCTAAATCCGCACGCGGTGGCGCTGCTCAAATTTCCATACAAATCGCTTGAAGCGAACTCGGTTCGAAAGCCTGACTAAAATTCGTGATAAGCCCACAGGATACGTGTGGTCGCTTCGGCTTCGTCTCGACGACTCAAAATAAGTAAAATAATTTCCTTTAAACCGTATATCCTTTTACAAATCCCCTTTCTCTCTCTTTCTTTATTTCCGTCTCTTTTACTCACATTCCATTTTAGCCCAACCCCACACGTATTGTATAGGTGACATTTTATTAATTTTTCAATTGTATTAACACTAGGTTTACGGGACGCGTCAATTTGACGCATTTTAACTTTTATCAGAGAATTACTAAAAACTGTTTAAATTTTTATTTTATCTCTTTGTATGACTTTTATTCATTGATTGAGGGAAATATATATTGAAGTCTATTTTCTTTAAAAGTGTTGAATTACTGAACTTGTCTATGTGGTATACCTACCTCTACGAAATGCGTCAAATTGACGCGTTTTAGTAGAAGTAGGTATATAGAAAACGTCCGTAAACCTAGTGTTAATGTAAATAATTGTACTATTTATTTGCACGCCGATTTAATTGATATACGAACCACTATTACTGAGCTATTTGTTGAATCAATTACAATTTAAAACACGTATAAAACAAACGTTAATTAACAAAGCATTTTACTCTATGAATGAAGCTGCAAATGACAGTCTCACTACTGATAGTCATTGCTATTATAATATTTATTGTTGAAGTGAGTAGGGGGCGCCGTCGTCGTTGCTGCATTGTTGTATTGATAAATACAGTTGTATTTTGACAAATCCAAGTGTTCCAATTGGAATCTACGGATGAAGTTAGAAAATAAAATAAAAATAGAAATATTTAATTGTGTATAGTATTATACATGTCCAGACAAATAAATATACCATACATCGCAATATAGAAGAAAACTACACGTCATCAACATAGAAAGTCAATCCACCAATCACAGAGCGCAAGAGCGGGTTACAACAAGTGCGGGTTACACCGTGCGCCGTGTTTTAACAAACGTACTAATCTTACTCACAATCAAAACTCTGACGTCATAATTATATTATAACTTATTAATATTTCGATCTATTACACCATTATTACCTTTAATAAGTTTAAACGCAGCTCCGTGTTTCTTTAACATTAAATGTGTGGCGTCTCCCCCGTCGTCTAATATCAAGTTAGGATGCCAAGTACTGCTGGGAGTGCAGCATTGGTCGATGCACCACCAGAACGCCTCTTCTGACTCCCCCCTCCAAGCGAATATTGCAAAACCTATGAACATTTTATAAGCTAGAGCGCATTCAAAATTGCCCCAATCAATATCCTCGTATTATCAAATGGAAATAATCAATAATCTTTAAATTATTATCTTTGAAGAGTAGCAATAAGCATTTAGTTACATTTGTTTTAGCTACTTTATAATTGGTTGTTTCAGGCGTTACTTTGCGGAAATCCATATTAAAGGAAATTATTTAAAATTATTTTGCTTATAATTCCCGTATTATTTTGCTTAAAATTTGTCTTGACGCGTTTCGATACGTATCAAGTTATTGAATATTGGTGGAGGTTATTTTCCTTCATCGACCTAATGTAGCGGGAATTATAAGCAAAATAATTTTAAATAATTTCCTTTAGCTACTTTAGTTGACTTCACGCTTATCAAATAAACTCTTTTTAAAAATGCAACCAACTGTCACCTTGATTTAACTAGCATCACAAAAATCAGATTTATTATAAAAACATAGTAATTCTCATGGGCGTAGTATAGCTCTGACTTGTAAGGTACCTAATCAAACCTAAAAAACTTAATTATCTGTTTTAGATAATTAGAATTATACATACAGATACAAGATGCTATAGGGTGTGTGGGTGTAACCTTTTTGTATGAAAAAATTAACCGGGGTAAGACTGCGGGTATTTGCTAGTTACATATTACTTGCTGCCCCACCCTGAGCCCATGGCTGGCTACGCTCATGGTAATGCCTATTTGCTTTATCTACATTACCAGCATGCGCGAGAGCAGCGGCCACTTCATTCTGAGTGCTGTAGATGTTGCAAGCCGCCCAGCGCACGGTCGCACCCAACGCAGCCAAAGTTTCTATTAACACTGCAGTCTGCGCGTTTATATGCGTGCAACCGACGATCTGCAACAAATTTGGTCCTTCGAGCCGGATTTTGCAACAACCAAATCTTAGAATTTAAAACTAGTAAAACATGAAGGAACGCGACTATATGTAACCCTTAATGTTACCCCTTCAGACGGTGTTGTCGATGGTATTGAAAATTTTTCCTACATTTAAAATTATATTAAAAACAATAATAATCTTTATTTACACCAAGTACAAAAACCCTACTATACACCAGGGGTGGCCAAGCTCCTTAATACTCTGAGCCATTTTTCAAAATTTGATAATTTTTGCACTTAGTCTTTCATATTTAAATTTATATATATTTAAAAGACATTTTGAAACACACAACGATAATAATTTTTTTAAAATTAATAATTAAGAGTAAAAAATAATTTAAATTCTGTGTGTGTGTGTTTTACCTCCAGCGGAATTTTATTACAATATGTGTTGTTTACATAATGTGATATTTTAAAAAATCCATTTACACCTTATCAAAGAAAGCAATCGGCGTTATTCAAGCGGGCAGTTAACGTAACTAATCCATTTCGCTGATATAAAATGTATATATATTATATACTATTGAAATCTAGTAAAAATAATATTATGTAGATTATTACAATTAATATGAACAAAAATAATTTGCTTTAAAAACCTCCGGGTGATACCTTAGTAGTTACATCTCGAAGTGACTTTCGGTTATTTTTACACAAACGATTGACAGTTGACAGTTTTATAAATCAATAGACGTTTACAGTAGCGTAGCTAGGTAACCAAAGACCCTGGGGCAAAAAATAAACTAGGGCCCCAACTAAACTAAGAATACAGGGGAGTTCCCCGCAAGTTACAAACAAGATGTTCGAGACTTGTTGGGAATTCACCTGTATTTTTTAAATAAGTTGCCATTATTAAAGTCGCGTTCCTGGAATCTGGTTTATTTATATTCCGAATGTGGGAAAATTTTTCACTAGTTCAATTTATAGTTTGTACGCCAGGGTCCGAGGGGCTCCTTGGGCTTGAGGGCTCTGGGGCACTGCCCCGTCTAGCCCCTTAGTAGCTACGCCACTGGACGACAATTATGAAAGAATTGACAGGATAGATCTTCGGTCAGCGTTACACTGACTAAAATGAAAGACCACAAGTAACTCGTCGCCGTGCAGACCAAACTAACTACCTTGGCATCCTTCAAAGGTTTGTCATCCTTAGCCCTGGCCCGCAAAGCCATAATCCCCGGCATCTCCTGCTCAGCAATCTCAATTTCACGTCTCCCAAACGCATACTGGTCTATATTTCTAACACAATAAGGCGGATTCTCCTGTCCAGCTGCTATTGCTTTCTCGTGCGGCTGAATACCTTCGTCTTCATCTGATGATGACCCTACAAGCAGAAAAAATAACATTAAAAATCATTGCAAAACGATACTATATAAAGCAGTGGTCCCTGGAAACACCTGAAGTGCTCTTCAAGTCATCTTAGATATATTCATGTAACTACAGTACTATACTTATAGTTTATAATTACTTCTACAATGAATATAACCACATAAACCTCCGAATTAGCACCACCATCCGCCAATTCCTCTCAAAGGCCTTATAGATACGATAGGTCTTATAGAAAAACGAGGCTTACAAAAGTCACTCCTTCCAGACACGACTGAATGTCTTTTCTTTAAGGACGGCTTCACTTCCTCCTCGGCCGTTAATAAATCGCCACTTTTTTTCTTCAAAATCGGCTTCATATTTTTATCTTCAACTACCTCTTCGCTATAGGGCGAACACAAAAGCCAGAACCTCGAGTACTAATTTTACACTATAAATAATAAATTAGAACGCTCATCTGTCACTCTATAATAAATAATAATGACAGCTGATTGTCCTAAATTATTATTATTATAAATTGAAAATTTTATCTGAGAGGCGGCTCGTCCTAAAGAGCGCTGGTGCAGTGCACTCCCACGAAAATTACAGAACTTATATTACAGCGGCGTAGATATAGGTAATATAATATACTATTGTATAGGCATAGTAGAATAGAATGAATGTAATGTAAGGATAGTATGTATTATGAAGAAATATAGATTACTTCTGTAATTTTCGTGGGAGTGCACTGCACCAGCGCTCTTTAGGACGAGCCGCCTTGGTTATCTGACAAGACATAGCAGCCTATTTCTTTCTATTATTTCAAATTATTTTCAATTACAACTAAAATAATTAAGTACACATAATATTAATGATAGCTGACCATCCTAAAATATTTAATTACTGTAATTAATATAATTGGTCGTTTCAGACGTTACTTTGCAGAAACCCATGCTAAAAGAAAAGATTTAAAATTATTTTGCTTATAATTCCCGCTACAACGACTGAAGCTTCGTTGAAGCGAAGCCGAAGCGACCGCACGCATCCTGATGATGCCACGTGAAGTGGCGAAACGCGTCGAGACAAGTTATTGAATGTAGCGGGAAATATAAGCAAAATAATTTCCTTTATTGTAATTAAAACTGACGTTTACCATTCACAATTGAAACTATAAACGAAACGGATTTTTAACTAATTATAAAAAACACTTAACACGATTTTCGTTTAACACAAACCGCAACTATCACAGTTGCAACGAAACCGATAAAAAACAATCAACAGTAATCATTCTTACATACATAGCATGTTTAACTAAATATACAAAAAAGAAATTTAGTATTAAAATTTTGCGTATATAACAAGAAACCAAAATAGAAAGTATTTCTTCGTCTTTTATTAATGACTTTAGTGGGCTTATCACGAATTTAGTCTGGCTTTCGAATCGAGCTGTCACAAGTAAAACGGATCCGTTAGCAATCGGGATCATGAATTTTTACTAACGACTAACGAGCACCAGCAATCTATCAAATGAACGAAAGATCGAGACGTTCGAAAATTAACAAAAAGTATCTAAAATATTGTAGTTCCAAATCCGCACGCGGTGGCGCTGCTCAAATTTCCATACAAATCGCTTGAAGCGAACTCGGTTCGAAAGCCAGACTAAAATTCGTGATAAGCCCATAGATGTCTAAAGAAGACAATTCAAGCAACAACTCAACTAACACTTAAACACGTTCATATCAAAGAAAAAAAACACACAAATTATTTCTCATCACCAAAAACTACGTAATATAACCCAACAATTATTATTGATAAATCCACTGCGAGTTAAAATTAATTAATTTCTAGGAAACGTGGTAACGTTTATGTCCCTATATTGACCCGAATGAAATGGCCTAGGTTTTGATACGAGCGCGGTCGTTCCGAGAACGATAACGGCGAGTGGAGTGCGCTTTTCTTAAAATACATGCACATAGATTCTGTACAAGGTCACGACTTACTTGTTTATTACGCCTATCCACAGAATTACAATATATTACAAAAAGGAGCTCTACTATTATAAACATTTATTTATATAACACAAAATAATTAAATACAGTGTTAGGTTTAAAAATTAATGAAAATAATAACTGTATAGATTTTGACAATAGACCAGCCATTCTCAAAGTATGTTCCGAGGAACCCTAGGGCTAAAATACTGCAAAAAATACATACTAAAGGGAGATTTAAGATTAAGATATAAGGTTACATCTAAATATTCCAACTAAATATTACGTAATATTATTCATAAATACATATAAATCAGTTTTTTTATAATTATATTAAGACTTTTTCCTTCACCAAAAAAGTTTGAGAACCGCTGCTATAGACAATAGACAATTAGAACAAATAAGACGGTATTAAGTAGTTCCGCTACTCGCTACTAGGGAATTTCTGAGCATGGTAGGTCCTAAGAAATTTTTGTTATATGAATTATCTAATCTAGCCATTCTCAAAGTGTGTTCCGCGGAACCCTAGGGCTAAAATACTGCAAAAAATGCCTACCTACATTGCAATATGATTATTCATAAATACATATAAATCAGTTTTTTATAATTATATTAAGACTTTTTCCTTCACCAAAAAAGTTTGAGAACCGCTGCTATAGACAATAGACAATTAGAACAAATAAGACGGTATTAAGTAGTTCCGCTACTCGCTACTAGGGAATTTCTGAGCATGGTAGGTCCTAAGAAATTTTTGTTATGATAATAGCCTAATCAACTTTAAAAATCACTGTTTTAGGACCACTATCCACATACGTATTTATATTGGTAACCTTAAAGTGGGCTTATAATGCGAATTCTCTACCTACCCTCATAAACAAACAGGATATTCGACTGGAAACGGTTTACCAAATTTATATAAAGTTGTTAGTTAATGAATTTATATTTATATAAAGCAGTGTTGCCAATAATTTGTTTCTCTATTACCCGTTGGAGTTCGTTGAAATACCCGAATTTACCCGAATGAATAAAAAGAAGCGCCAAATTCAAATTTGAAAAAAAAAGACAAATTCATATCCACACAATTTTTTATTTAAATATTTATTATTAAATCACAGGATTTTTGTTAATTTACTTATTAGTATAAACTGACTGGTTCATTATTATTTATCCTTTAAAATATTATATTATTTAAATAATATAAAACGATCTATCATTAAATTTTAAATTAAATTCTGGTTATACCCGAAAATTCCCCATAATTGAAAATGCCCACTGTCTTACCCGCAAGCGATAAATTTACCCGCATTTCGGGGAATTACCCGAGGATTGGCAACACTGATATAAGGTTACCTATCGCGATAATAAACCGCAAAACTTATTCTTATTTAAATGTATTCGTGTTCTGTATATTCAGGATCCCACGTCACAGGCATTGCCTAGTGTGGGACCATCGAAAATCGTTTTACCAGTTTTGCTTTAATCTATACTAATATATAAAGAGGAAACATTTGATTGTTTGTTTGTATGTATTGAATAGGCTCAGAAATTACTGAACCGACTTGAAAAATTCTTTTACCATTAGAATCCTACATTATCCCTGATGAACATAGGCTATAGAATATTTTCAAAAACGTTAGGGATCCGTAAATTTCAATAATGTAACTCAAAATGTGAAAAAAAAACATTATATTGCATAAAAACATTATATTGGAAATTATTGACAATAGAGCAAAGCGATGTACTACAGTTTTATAGAGGACATCAATATCTACAAAAAAGTCTGCGATACCATATGTCTAACTATTACAGTTATGTCACAATAACTGCTTTTTCATGTTAAACTTCATAGTACTTCATATCTTCATTATTACGCGAACGAAGTCGCTGGCAACAGCTAGTATTATTATAAATAGGTTAAGATCAATACATCACATTTTACGCACGCAATGTTGAAACAAAACGAAAATAACCGTTTGTATATAGACGTAAACTCCTTGCTTTTGGTTTATTTTTTATTTATTTATTTATTACTAGCAGTTGCCCGCGACTAAGTCTGCGTAATAATGAAGATATAGAGTACTAAGAAGTTTAATGATGTTTCATATTTCAGTCAACAGAAAATGCCTATCACACACATAATGTTTTTTTCACACTTTGAAAACGTTTTTGAAAATATTCTCTAGCCTATGTCCATCAGGGATAACGTAGGATTCTAATGGTAAAAGAATTTTTCAAGTCGGTCCAGTAATTTCTGAGCCTATTCAATACATATATACAATCAAATGTTTCCTCTTTATTATATTAGTATAGATGTATTTATGGATATTTTACACTAGAGATCGAGCCACGATCTCGCTTCTGGAACTTGGCATAACTGAGATACTCTTTACACATATACAGGCAGTGCGCTCACTTACGGCATGTTAGGTTCTTGAAATAATCAACATAACTCGAGATATATTTTTTCATATATTTACATACACAAGGGTTAGGTTTGTAGTCTACTCTACACTTGACAAATATTTTTATATAGATTATAGATTGATATATAGATATACTAGCTGTTGCCCGCAACTACGTCTGCGTAATAATGAATGAAATAAATCTAATAAGATACACATACTTTCATCCCCTATTTTATCCCCTTGGGGGCAGAATTGATCAAAATCCTTTCTTAGCGGATGCCTACGTCATAACATCTACCTGCATGCCAAATTTCAGCCCGATTCGTCCAGTGGTTTGGGCTGTGCGTTGATAGATCACTATGTCAGTCAGTCAGTCAGTCACCTTTGAGTTATATATATTTAGATAGATAGATTGAAACCCGCATACTTAATGTGAATAATACTATTTTATATTATGTTTAGATTAATCTAGTTGTACATGATTGTCGTTTCTACATTTATGTTATTGTATCGTAAGGTAAGTTACTGGAGAGGGAGTAGTGTAGAGTACACTACACGAAAAAAGAATTATAAAAAAGTATATGTCAGATATGTCAATTGTGAAAATATATTACTGAAATGAAAGAACGTCTTTTCTTATGAAAATAAATATAAATATAATATGACAATATCCGCTACAGGTTCAAAGATAATAAATAAAAGACGCAATATTCCTTGATCCAATGGTTGCAACAACGAATAATGAATGTTAAAAAGAAAAATACTTTTAACAAGAGAGATATTTAAAAATCCATATTTTTAAAAAAAATATATCATTACTCGAACCGTTCTTTCTTAGTGCCGGATTACAATAAAAAAAATAATTAAATTACTGTTTTTTTGCAATAAAAAATTTATTTATTTATTTATTTAAATTAACAAAAAACATCAAACTAAAAGTATTCTTATTATTAACTTGTAATTAATCCTTTAATAAACTGTTATTTTTGTAGTACATATTCAGACAAAACAGGATATGAAACACTAGAAATAATATTTCAACAGTTTGTTATTATGGATTTTTGTTTTTGACATGAGGTTTGAGTGAATTAAAATTCTGTAATCCCTTATTGGGTTTTTGCCCGAATACTCGCCATTGGCAGAATTGTCTTCATTAGACATCTGTGGCCATTAATAAAGATGAAGAAGAACTTTGTTGAAAAAAAAAACACATTTGGTTCTCAATGGTTTCTCAATTTACTGAAGTAAATGATTTTTAAACTTGTCCTTAGAGAATCAAGCCCATCGCAAGTCAGGAGCTGGAAGTAGGTAGTACATTAATGCCCCGCTTTACGCGAGGGATATGTTCCGGAAAAAATCGCGTTAACTAAAATTCCCGCAACCATTGAGAAGTTGATGACTACGTTATGTTTATACGCACTCTTTAGCGTAATGCGGGGCAATTGAGCGCGAAATTTGATTAGTAAAACCGCGTATAACGGGGTCGCGTAAAGCGGGGTATAACTGTATAAAAAATAAATTATAATTAAAAAAGCGTTCTCCATATGATTCCACCGACTGCTGCATCGAGTATAACTGCAGAAAATTGATTGGCACACGGTTGCGGTCAAGCGTAAAGAAATATGTGGACCGTCGCGTTTTATACTTTTTAATATTATACAGGGTGAGGCATAGAAACCTCCCACATATCAAAATACAGTGGGCTTATCACGAATTTAGTCTGGCTTTCGAATCGAGCTGTCACAAGTAAAACGGATCCGTCTGCAATCGGGGTCATGAATTTTTACTAACGACTAACGAGCACCAGCAATCTATCAAATGAACGAAGGATCGAGACGTTTGAATATTAACAAAAAGTATCTAAACTATTGTAGTTCCAAATCCGCACGCGGTGGCGCTGATACAGCAGCTATTCTTCTACATCATAGTAGATTTATTATATATTATTATGACATTAGTATGTAAGTGGACAATGCCAGTATATCTTACAGCAGCTAAATCAAATTGATAATTATTAAATTAATAAATTTGTATTTGTATTGACGAGTAAAAGCGCTCTATTGGAGCCCATTTACTAAAAGTAAATAAAATAAAAAATATATACAACCAACGACTACAAGTTGAGTTACACAAACACAATAGTAAAAAAAAAACGCCACGTCAGTCATAGACATAGATAATCCACGACAAACAATCCCACATTAAACGGATGCAATGAACGGTGGTTAAACTAATTCGTACGTCATTACTATAATACTGGCAGTTAGGGCTAGACTCCTTAACGTAACCTATTTATTTATTTATAGCCAAAGCATGCATTACACGGCGTATTTTACGTAAAACTTTGGTAACAATGGCCTCCAGTGTCAATTTTAACATTGGAAATGCTATTAAATCGTAAATTTGGATTGTTATTTAGAGAAACTTATGTGAAATAATAATGCTGATTAAAATGGATTAAAATATATAATTATCACAATGCATTGTGGCAATCAAAAGACAAGAAGAAACAAGAAAGATGACACTGACAGACTAAACGTCAAAACTTCAAATCTTCTTAAATAAGTATTTTCGGCTTGTAGAATTGACCGCCACAAGTACTCCCCTCTCGGTGAATTCAGAAGAATTTATATCCGGAAAGCGTATTCTGCGGCCATTGATATGTTGTTACTGTCTTGAAAATACTTAACACATGATGTCTTGATGGACAAAAGGATGGTTTTGATGTTCTTGTTGAAAGAAAGTAGCATTTTGAGTTTGATGATGTTTTGCATTAACTGACTTAAGTACACGAACATGTTCTCTAAGTTTGAAAGCGAAGGTTTTCATGTCCGTGGCAGAGTCTTCTGGCCAGCTAGTGAAGCGATTAATAATATTTAATAACATGTATAATGATTGGATGGTGGAAGAGGTCCAACAATATCCATAAATACATGAGAAAATTTGCAAGGCACAGGATCTTAACTGCCGATTCCGCTTCTTATGTGTTTTGATACTTTTCACTGGCCATGTTGTGAAGAGCTGATTCTGTTAGGCATTGTAGCGGCATTAAGCGCCCTGTAATCACCGTATATTAGATGACGACCGAGGGTTCTTAGAATGTCTACATATACCGAGCTCAAAATTTGCTGTTAGCTTCATAACTTCACAAATAAGGTTATTTTCTGGTTGCGTTGTTCGAAAGTCGTTGGGTCACCACTTTTTGAGATACTGATGTGAAATAATAGTGCGGATTTTTACGAATTAAAAATATATAATTATCACAATGCATTGTGGCAATAGAAAGACAAGAAGAAACAAGAAAGATGACACTGACAGACTAAACGTCAAAACTTCAAATCTTCTTAAATAAGTATTTTCGGCTTGTAGAATTGACCGCCACAGTTATATACTTTTTTGACGTGACAACGTCTTATAATTCGATTGAGCCGGCTGCACGCACGAAAAAACATGACTCATGCGGCGTTACCTCGCTCTGAGGCGTTCCATGTAAGGCTTGAAGTGATCTTGATCTTGATCAATTTCATTGTGATTTCCAATTACCTCCTTCTCTATATACATACAAATCTATTAAACAAATGAAATTAAAATTTTCTTTTGAAAAATGCTACCATTCCATCAGTATTTTTTTAAGACGTTGTCACGTTCAACTATCGTCAGTAAACCGACTTTACAGACAACCGACTTTTTTTCTGAATTAAAATTCAGTTGTTTTTTGTTTGTTATTTATTTCATGTCGTTATGGTCTTATCGTTATATGCCTTTCCGAAGCCATTGTAGACTCTAACGATGAGCAAGTGCACGCCTTTAGTGCCTATGCTAATCAGTGGAACGATTTGCCACATGTTATTGACTCTCCGTCTACTAATATTTCCAAAAACAGACTGGACAGGTGGTTACAAAATAGGCAAAAGTGATAGTGTAAACACCAAGTGAAACAAGTGAAAAGAAAGAGAAACGAACGCGGTGTTGGGAACGGCAAAGGAGATATCTGCATTCCTTTCACACATGCCTCAACTTCGACACGATAGGAATATAGTTATCCCTTTCTAATGGTTGTTTCTTCCAGTCCAATGTGTATCCATTTGAAGATTGTTTATACAGTTATATATTTTTTATTATTATTGATAAACATTTGTTAGTTTGTCAAACAAAAAACAAGGGATTATTCAAAATTATTTTGCTTATAATTCCCGCTAAAACATTCAGTAATTTGTCTCGACGCGTTTCGCCACTTCACGTGGCATCATCAGGATACGTAAAGTCGCGAAACGCGTCGAGACAAATTACTGAATGTTGTAGCGGGAATTATAAGCAAAATAATTTTGAATAATTCCTTTAATATGGATTTCCGCAAAGTAACGCCTGAAACAACTAATTAAACAAAAGACAGTCAAAAGAAAAACTAAAAAAACCGCGTCTAACTATTTATGGGTTACTTTATTAGTGGTTTTTATTTAGGCAAGGGTCATACACTATATACAGGCAGCCCTCGACTTACGTCACTATTTGTCACTATTCCTCAAGCATACGTCAATTGTTTCGATTGAAGAATTCACTTGTCACGACTTCGTTGCAACCATTGAATCAAGGAGTTATTGCGTCTATAAGGCCTATTATCTTTGAATAGGTTAGGACCCTTGTGCAGTGGGGGCCTCGCTCTTGCAGGGGCCTCGCGCAACAACCCAAGCAAATTTAAAAAAATATAGATATATAGAATATATACAATGTGATATTGATGGACATGAATTGTACGAAGAACTGAATATGTGTAATACCTAAACCAAACAACCAGATATACTTTCGCACACATACTTTTCACGAAAGACAAAGGGCCGCCACTGCCCTTGTGTATGTAAATATATGAAATAATATATCTCAAGTTACATTGCTTATTTCGAAAACCTAACATGCTGTAAGTTCGAGGATTGCTTGTATATCACAATCAAAAATAGTCAGAATCTACGAGATTTTGTAAAGGCATGACGAGTTGAAATCATAAGAAACTCGCCAATCATAGCCTGTACGATATAATATTAGTAGGTAGGTACTAGGTACAAAACACAATGAAGAAAACATCCCATTCGTGGTAATGAATTATTCAATGCGGCAACTAAATAAATTTGGCGCCAAAATGGTACATTACTTCATAAATATTAAAGAAAACAGTATGCTAACAAACGAGCAATGGAGCTATTATAATTATGCAATGTATAGTATAATAATGTAATTGTTTTAAACCATGTAAGGTTTTAGATCACAGTTTACTTCTATTAGCACGCACACACGCACGCACGCACACACGCACGCACGCACACACGCACGCACGCACGCACGCACAAACACACAGTTGCTACTTTTTTAATATTTATATTTTTATATTTAAAAGAACTGACATAGATGTTTTTTCCCACAACAAGCCAAAATACAGGAAACATCTCGATACTAACTATCTTCAACTAATTAACTAACTAAATAATTGTGTTTTAATTTTGTATTTTTTTCCCTTAAATCTATTTCGTATGTATTATTGTAATTTTATTTGTATTGTATTATTTTGCCCTAAGGCCTTTAGTTACCTAACTACGCCACTGATAGGGCTTTTGTATTTAGTGAAATAAAGATTATTATTAGAGATGTGCCGATTATGACTTTGGCCGACTAGTCGGCCGACTAATCGGCCAAGCCGACTACGGTTTAGGGGATTCCCGTGACGCTTTGTTTACAGCTGATTCGCTGCAATTTCAGTCACTACTGACATGTGGACAAATATAAATACCAAAAAAAGTTTTTTGAGTTTTACAGCTCACTAGTTTGACGATAGTTTCAAATATCATCACGCAGAATTGCAATATATGTCATTAAATATTATGTTGATTCGTTTTTTAATTAAGATACTAATTTTGTTTGATAAATGTCATCAATATATTTTCTTTACAAGGAAGTAACACATACATTTTATTGAGAAATAGACACAAAGTAAGAAGCCGGATAGTCGGCGCTTTTTGCCGATTAGTCGCCGCCTACGATAGTGGCCGACTAGTCGGAACATCTCTAATTATTATTATTAATAATAATAATAATAATAATTATAGTCCACGATGTTTTCCTTGCACACTAATAAAAATAAATAAATAGTGCCGACATGTGCGCTATAATCGTTAAGATATCTCACAATAGTGATGTGAAACAGAGGTACTGTTATCGATAAAATATTATCGCATTCGTATATTTAAATAGTGTCTGGGTACTATTAACTTGGTAGATTATCTGCAAAACCACAATTTTATTTAGCAATTTAAAGTTGTTATTGTGCATAGTTTGTTTGTGTTGATTCTTCATTATTGTATTGAGTATCTCAGAAACCATTTACATGAGATGGATAATTATATTTAAAAACGAAATTGTCAAATTCTGACAATGTTAGTATCATAATGTTTGCATCAATGATTTACAATTAAAAAAATAAAGATAATTTTTTTTGATTTATTTTGACGCGCTACACATATTGGGTTTTTGTTTTTTGACAAGAGAGTTTACGTGTGAATTTAAATTTTTTAGTATTTTTATTTATTAGAATAACTTACAGCTAAATACAAAAAAGTCAATACATACACATGGGAATAAAAAAGCCAATTAAAGTTTTCGCCAATAAGAATCAAAATAAACAAATTAAATATTGGTTAAATATTGGTCTGCTACAATTGGGGAAACCAGCTAGGTGTATCTCTCTATATACTAGAGATGTGCCGATTATGACTTTGGCCGACTAGCCGACTAGCCGATTAGTCGGTTGTAAATAAGCCGACTAGTCGGCCGACTAATCGGCCAAGCAGACTACGGTTTAGGGGATTCCCGTGACGCTTCGTTTACAGCTGATTCGCTGCAATTTCAGTCACTACTGACATGTGGACAAATATAAATAACAAAAAAAGTTTTTTGAGTTTTACAGCTCACTAGTTTGACGATAGTTTCAAATATCATCACGCAGAATTGCAATATACTCGTATGTCATTAAATATTATGTTGATTTGTTTTTTAATTAAGATACTAATTTTGTTTGATAAATGTCATCAATATATTTTCTTTACACGGAAGTAACACATACATTTTATTAAGAAATAGACACAAAGCCGGATAGTAGGCGCTTTTTACCGATTAATCGCCGACTACGATAGTGGCCGGATAGTCGGCTTTACCGACTAGTGGCCGACTAGTCGGAACATCTCTACTATATACGCAATATCAGTAGATTTCTTCTAACTTGCGCAATATTACTAGAGAAAAAATCAATGGTCGAGCAATGAGTGTTAAAACTCCTCGCCGACCGAACGAAGAAAGAGTTTCTCCTATAGTTGATAGCTACAACTGGGCTTTCTTATTGGGCTGATGCCCGAATACTCGACATTGGCAGAATTGTCCTTAATAGATATCTGAAGCCATTAATAGAAGAAGAAAAAACAAAATATATTTATAAATAATAATTACTCAACATGTAGTGACGTCCCTGTTACTGATAAAGCACATACAGTAATTATTTCTTCTAACTAAAATGTCAATTTTTACATTGTAATAACAAAACAACCATTACAGCTTGCTGATTGTGTAGCCCAGTGATTCCCAACCTTTTTTGTGTTGCAGCACACTTTTAACGATTTGAAAATTTGGCGACACACAAAGAAAAAGATAAGTTTAAAAATTTTCAAATCATATTATATTATATTATTATTTTTATTATTTATTTATTTTGTAATATATATTTAGTATTATTTATATCTTTATTATTGTCATTTGTATATTTACTTTCTGGTCTACTACCATAAGGTTGGTTGCCTGGTAGAGATCATGATCATCATGGCAGAGATAGTAATAAGGCCGCCTTTTGTTCTTTCTTTTCTTCTGTTCTTCTTTATATGTATTATTTTATGCAATAAAGTGTTATATATCTAAAATTTGGCGACACACTTAGAAATTCGTGGCAGACAAAAGTTTGAAAAGGTTGAGGATCACTGGTCTAGCCTCCAGATCTCAATGTCACAGAACACTTATAGATTTTCATATTAATTTTATTTATTTATATTTATATCCCTACTAATATTATAAATGTGAATGTAAGTTTGTTTGTTACGTTAACACGCAACAACTATTTGACCAATCATCATGAAGCTTTGTACACATATTTTTGGAGGTACTACAAGTAACATAGGATACTTTTTTATTTAAAAAAAATATTATTATTTACTATAGTTTCCAATTGACTATAGTTAGTATGATCTCTGATACTTATTTAATGACTTAAATGCGAGTAAAGCCGCGGGTAAAAGCTAGTTATACTATAAAAACCTTTGTAATATAGGTGCAATGATAGGAAAAGATATTTTTAATTATCTATTGTTGAAGTGAACAAGCCACTATTACAGTTGCTGCATATTATTGTATTATTATTTACTAGCTGTTGCCCATGGGCGTATCCAAGGTGGGGCAGCTCTGACCTGTAAGGTACATAATCAATCCTAAAAAACTTAATTATCTAGGTACTAACTACAATACTTAATATCTGTAAGAAAGTACAAACTCAACAGCAGGCAGTCAACACAAAAAACATTAACCGGAGTAAGACCTCGGGTATAGCTTGCTAGTTACTTATTATTTTAGACTGCTGCTCCACCCTGAGCCCATGGCTGGCTACACCCATGCTGTTGCCCACAACTTCATTCATGTAGTAACAAAGATATAAAGCACTATGAAGTTTAATAATGTTTCATATTTCAGTTAACAGAAAATCCTTTCTTACAGGCTGTCTACTAACTACCTCTCTGCCAAATTTTTTCCTTTAATTTATATAGCCTATATTGATCAGTGATAATGTAGCATTAGAATGGTGAAAGAATTTTTGAAATCGGTCCAGTAGTTTTTGTGAGCTAATTCGTTACAAACATACAAATCTTTCCTCTTTATAATATTAGTATAGATATGGATAATTGTATTTTGACAAGTACAAGTGTTCCTATAGGTACTTACATACGTTATAAATAATAATAATAATAATAATATATTTAAATACACAAAAATTAGAAAGAAAATTTATAAATGAAATCTTGATATTTTTTTTATAAATAAATAATGATTCCTGTTAACACTAGATTAACCTTAAATATACCTATTTCTACCAAAACCAAAAAAGTATATATTTGTTACAAATACATATATATAAAATAATACAAAATTCATAAAACTAATTCTTCTGTTATAAATTAAAGAAGATTAGAAGAATTAAAGAAAATGTTAGATGCAGTAGGAATTTTAATTTGATCTTGCAAGACCAGTCATTTTAACTGGTCTGGTAAATCTAGTGAAATGAAATGAAATGAATGAAAATCGTTTATTAGCATAGGCACTAAAGGCGTGTGCTTGCTCATCGTCAGAATCTATAATGGCTTCGGAAAGGCGTATGACGAGAAGTAGACCACAAGAAACTCGTCAAAGTGTAGTGTAGTGTAAATTTAAACCAATTTTGAAATGAATCTAACAAAATATGGTCTCTAAGTATAAAAAGACACTGGATTAAGAAAAAATTCAACCAACCTGTATATGAAGCTGAACTGTAGGAATCTGCAGAGGATGCAGACAAGGATCTGCTTCGGTATCTCGCCGACTTTTTAAGAGCACCAGACTTCGTTCTTTGACCATCAAATTTTCCAGCAGTACTTTCCGTGTTACCTCCTCGAACTTGTCCCGGGTCCGTCACAGGGCTGTCACTTGGCATATTAGACGTAGTTACACTTTCTTTCCTTTGTGAATGAAGCTCACCGTGGACTTCCGACATTATATTGTAAAAATATATATATTATAGATTTTTTTTTACTATTTATTGTATTATTGAATATCCCGCTTTTTATTGTTATATTTTTAAAGCCTTAACCCAATTAGCGACCGAATTTAGTGTTTATTTTGAAACTTTATTTATAGCGATGCACTATTCCCAAATTCGTCCCAGTTTCCACGTCTACGGAATTTTAAACGAATATTTACTTGTAGTCTAAACTTAGCTTCATTTTTAGTTTAAATTAAATATTATTAAAGCATTTCTGTTACATATAACTAGATAAATTATAAAAACATTAATATCTTAGCACTAATTATAAAACCCTACTGTATTTTTGCGTTAAGAGCGATCACTGAACACTTTGAGAGAGGATGATATAGAAGAATGAAAACTTATTGTTCACAAACGTTTATTGCCGTAAAACACATATTTTTTCTTAATAATCAGTTCATATAAATCCACTATCCCCTGAAAGCTGCTGAAGATCACAGAAGGCATCCCTCCCCCCGCACTCCGCATTGAAATGTCATTTTACCTTCGATCGAAACAGTGACGTAACCAGAATAATTTTTTGGTAACACTATAAGACAAATTTTATACCGAACTATACATTTATTACAATAACATATTTAAAATTTATATATAATTTCGACATAAGCAATTATTATTATTTTAGCATAAATATTACTTGAACACAGCTAAAATCAAATGCCGCAGCCTAAACAAATCAGAAAAAATATGTAAAAAAATATGGAAGGACGGGTGCGTGTGACAGGCGCGCTGTTCTTAAAAAACTAGAAAATAGCTTTCTTTCCAACTAGTTATTGACTTAATTTGGTAAGTAACATATAAATAATATATATTTAGTTGAATTGTAAATGTAATTTATAGTGATAAACGTGTTTGTGATTGACAAAAAAACAAAGGAACGACTCCGATAAAATCGCACAGAAGCTTTTTGTTTTACCGGTGTATAATATCTTATTAAAATAACAAATTTAAATTATTATTAGTTTATTTTATTTAAAAGTTAATCATTTAATTGAAAACACAAAAATGTTCGAAGAATAATTTTGAAAGATGACATGTTTTGAATTTGTTTATTTCTGGAAAAACCCAGATGGTTTATTGGCATTTGTAATTAAAACTTGTATTTATTAATTAACATTTAATTTATTTATTACGTTGTTTATTTTGTTTTAACCAATATTTTCCAAGTTATAAACAAATGTCATTGTGAATAACTAACACGTTTTCACTACACTTCTAGTAGTATATATAGATAAACAATAATTGAAAATAGTTAAGTAAAATTTGGCTAGGGTTTAGCATCGTGTCACATGAATTTTGAATTGCATTAATTGAAAAAATCACGATTTCATAGTATTATGTGAAAAATTAGTTTATTACAGTTCATAACAGTGTTTTATATCTAAATAGTGGTATAAAACTAGGTAGAACATAGAACAAAATACACAATACTATGAAATCGTAAGTGTTTTTTTTTTTGTTGTTGTTTTGTTAATTCGGAATATTAAATAGCAATAAATTTTCAAGTTTTAGAAGTGCTAATTTATTTATTTATTTGGACATTCACAAACAAACAGTTAACAAACCATAACATGCAAGTAAGAACTACACTAGAGAAATAAAGCTAAATTTGTTAACCTAACAGTTGTGATAAACATTTAAAGAAAACTATATACATTAATGATTAATTACGAATGCTAGTCTGCTGCTCGAACATAGAGTGCTGTCGGAAAGCCAAGTGCAAGATTGACTTGAGCTTTTTAGGCTTTAAATGGAATAAATCAAGATCCGTGACATTTTCATATACATCGTTAAAACCACGGCACATGCGAGGGATGGGGCTATTATACGTCACGTTGTTCGAAGCAAATGCCACCGAAAACAAGTATAAATTCACTTGTATTAGAAATTAATGCAGTTCAAAATTCATATGACACGATGCTAAACCCTGGCCAAAATTTAATTATTTGTTTTAACTAGTTGTAATCTTGAGCTTTCCTATGTAAATTGCATTCAAAGTTTAAATTTATAATAATAGCTGTCAATCATAGTGTTAATTAACTAATTTAAAAGCGACCTGGCTTATGACCACTCTCTTTGATGATAAGCTAGACCAGTCATTCTCAAAGTTGTGTTCCGTGGAACCCTAAGGCTAAAATACTGCAAAAAATACCTACCAAAGGGAGATTATGAGGTTACATCTAAATATTACATTGCAATATGATTATGCATAAATACATATAAATCAGTTTTTATAATTATATTAAGGCCTTTTCCTTCGCCAAAAAAGTTTGAGAACCGCTGAGCTAGTGACTTATCATCAAAGAGAAATGTATCATCACCAATATGTCCACATGGGTCAAATAATATGGGCCGTTTTTTCAATAGTGGTCTAAACCAATTCTTATTAAAAAACACATACTATTCACTTAATAATTACCATTATTTTAATAGAAAATTTGAAACGGCTCATGTCTAAATTGATACTCCACTTGTTACTTACATGGTGTTTCTTGTTCATATACCACGTGTGTTACCATCACCAAAACCATGTACACGTCTATTAAGTTTAAGAAAACAAAGTAGATGCCTTAGTAAACCCCCGTAAAGTCTATATCCGTCCGTAAGTTTCTATTGAAAATCTAGGACTTGAGAAAGTACAATTATACTTAGTTGTAAATAATATATATATATATTATATTTAGGATATATATATTTATGTATTGATATAATAACAGTGAGGGCATACAATGTCATCAGTGACCCGTGGTCGCGGCTACACGGGAAAACATCACTCGCGGGAAGAGACTCGCCCTGGTCGAGTGCAAGGACAGACGATGGACAAGACTGGGTAAGACAAACTTGATAACCAGCCACTCCATATTTACATTTATTGTACATTACTATGGCGAGATAGAAATTTTGTCAAATGGTCCCCCATTATTAAACATGTTAAAGAGCGCATGCTCACGGGTGGGACTCGACGTGTTGCTTGGGGACCGCTTGTACACTGGTGGGCATGATTTAAATACATACAATACAAAAAAATATTTTAAAAATAATACACATAAAAAATGCCTGTCCATATGTGAAAAATACTATTTTACAATGCGGTCTTCAACGTGTTACAAGCACTGATTTACAATAGATGCTACTCTAATGATATATACAGTAGAAATCAGACATGAATCGTTCAATGATATATACTGAAAAAATTTCTAAAGATGACTACCGAGAATTAATAGAGCTCTCAATAATATTTCTTGGTGGAGATACAGAGCACAAATTTAAGATTCGGCCTCCAGGCGCCATGCACCAAGCTCGATGGATGGCGAAAGTAATTTATTCAATAAAAATATCCCTACTTAGCTCTCAATTCACAATTTTGAACAAGGATAAGACAGCTCTATTAGATGTCTGCCTGTTCATCGTGACATCCTACGTCAAGCCTTGGTTGCAATGCAATTTAGCAATAAAAGCACCCTACCAGGACTTGTATTTTTAAGGGCTATGAAAGCTTACGAATGCATAGACA